>JAAAKG020034919.1:0-19356 GCA_010014905.2 Druon quercuslanigerum
TATTTATTTAAATAACACGTTCACTCCGCAACACTGCTCCGACCCAGGTTGCTGATCAATCTCTCTAGCAATCACCTGCATTAATTCATCAAACCATACGTTTATTTATCAACCGATTGTCAATATACAGGGGCCTAAAGTTTTCACTTTTTCACGCGTTTCTTACCTTCACGTTAGTGTAACTACTTTTAGGATGATCTGATTGGACTTTTATTATAGTGTATTTTTTTTTTTAATCATATATTTATTTTACTTGGTTTAATTGGCCAAATTTAGATTGTTACGCTCATTCTGAATGAAATAAAATATATGCGATTAAATATATAACGTAATTTATATATTTCTGCATATGTAATTAACTAAAAAAAGTTAAATATAATTTTAAGGCTCATTAGACCTGACAGTATCCGTGCCCGAACGCTGCCAAAGTTTAACGTGGTACCCTCGAAACATTTGCGGTCCACTTTTCATTCTACATGATTTCCAGGAGTGTAAAAAAAATATTTGTTGAAATAGAAAAAAAATTTAAGTATGGTTTTTTCCAAAAATCAATTTCAACTTTAATTTTTAAAAAATTATATTTTTTTAAATACATCGTTATAATAGTCTTTAAGTACACGGAAAGAACTGTCCAAAGCACTAGAATAAAAGTCCTAAAAGAGGTTACACTAACGTGAAGGTGAAGAAACGCGTGAAAAACTGAAAACTTCAGCCGTTATATGTTGACAACCGGTGGATAACGAACCTATGGTTTGGTGGATTTATGAAGGTCCACCAGAACTATATTTCAGCCAAGTTTCAACCTGATTCAACAAAATTTTATTTCAGGTAGGAACACTTGACGCATTCTGCCCCATATATTATACGTATAGTATAATAAATATATAGTAATAAATAAATTGATAAACTTCTATGAATAAAATAATATATTAAGTGAATGGCGAGATACACTTGTCAGTGAATCATGGGAAAATAAGAAGTCAGAAGAGAATTTTTATCTGTAGATTCTTTTAAGTATTAGGACACAAATTGAGGAAATTCACTAAATTCCTCTAACGAAATTTAGTTTCCAGGATAATCCGATCGAATGACCGTCAAGGCCTGGTCCGAATCTCAATTCTATTTCATCTTGTCAGCCTTCTTACATCTAGAGCGGCCCACTTCCAGTTCAGCGATCGATTCTGGAGATCACGGCGCTTCAAGAACACTCAATTGAGCCGTCTGGTGCAAGAACCAGCTCGACGCTCGAACATGCGTAAAAATATTGTCCACGCGTCTCAAAAATAGAAAATGTTCCAAATAAAAAAAACAAATAAAAAGAATGTAGAATAGTAGAGAATAAGAAAATAAAACTTTTTCCTAATTGAATTTTTTTCGGCAAACGTTTACTTTTAATAATAAATATTAATATTATCGAAATAAGTTCATATTTGTAGTGAAAAATCGCTTATTGTTTAATAATATTTAAATTCAAAATGAGGTAAGTCGATAATTGTGTTTTCTCGATTTCGCCGGTAAAAAGTATCTAGGTAACTTCCAGTTTCAAAAAACTTCCAGTGAGTGATTTGTTCAAAAATGTTATATGAAATTTTTTGGAAAACCTCATATTGATTCGTTATAAATTGACAGAGATATTCATATTTGGAAAAAGTACTCGACGTCTGCCCGCGCGAGAAGTCTGCCTGACGGAACAGTCCTCGCGACGCGTTTGTAAACAGCGTGGGTAGACGTCAAGTACTTTTTCCAAATTGCATTTGGTACTTTTTCAATTGCATCTATTTAATTCATATGTATTTCTTAAACTAAAATTAGCTTGTGAGGCCAGTTAAGAAAAAAGTTCTGAGGCTTTTAATCATTTTTCAATTAATTCTCTATTGATTTGAAATTAATTAAGCACTTTGAGGCTCTTACAATTTAGAATCTCAACAAATGAGGAAGCATTTTTACTTTAATTAAACGTTTGGTCATTATGTTTTGTGATTGACCAGAATTGATTATGCAAGATTATACCACTTTGAAAGGTTTTCAGTAATTAGATCTCAAACACGGCCGAATTATTAACGATCGATTTTTTCAACATTTTACAGAAATTTTGAATTAGATCAAAATGTTACGTTCTAAATTCGAAACCCATTAACGTTATTAAATAAGCAGGACATACATTTGCTGTCCCTAGTGAATTTCGTGATATGTAGAATAACTAACATAAATTATTCAAAAAATAATAAGTGGCTATTTTTGTTGAAAGCTTGATTGAATAACGTATTTTAATTGAAAGCATTTTTCGAAAAGACTAAATATTTCTGTCTATTCGTTTTATATACATATATGAGTTTTATATATATATATACACTCCCCTAAAGTTTCATAAAAAAAAATTCCTTCTGTCTACGCACCATAGATATGGCTAAAAATCACAAAAAAACGAAGCACCACTTCAAATTTGAACAACAAAAAATTATTTTTTGGGGGGATTAAAATGATCAATAAAATAGTTCAAAGCAATTTGATTTATATCTGTATAGCGATAATTTTATTAAAATATTTTTTACCCACCCTAATTGACTTTGAAGTATAAAAAAATCGACAAAAGTCGACTTTTTGCAATTTTCTTAGAGTCACGGTAAAATTATCGACTATTTGACCATATAATGTGCGATATACATTAATGAGAATAAATTTTCAATATATGTTGCAACAATAATATATAAGGAATGTTGACTTTAAAATCACTTTTATTGATTTTAAATTACAAGAAAATAGTTAAAAGTGATATATTGCTCTTTGTATAGTCCGAAGCAAGTAAGTTTGTACAAAAGCTAAGAATCGGGAATAAAAACTTTTTTTATGCTAAATTTTTAATAAATAACGTCTAAATTATGAAATAAATTTTTTGGCATATGAATGTGTGTGCATGTGCGCGTGCACCGCGTGAAGGTAACTTACATTGCACCTCTTTCTTCTTTTTTCTGTTTTTCTTTGTTTTTTTTTGTACCTTTGTGTCTTTTTGGTCTTGTTTTTTTTTACATTTTTATCATTTTTTAATATTTGAAGTTTTAGAATACTGAAGGAAAAAATGTTAGTGATCAATTAGTGTTTAATCAATTCAATTAATCATATTAATTCATACAATAATTAATTAATTTAGTTATGAATTAATGCATGTAATTTTACATGTGCTGGGATGAAAAAGCAGCTACCGCTTTTTTAAATCGTTTTGGGAAAGATTTATCTTCGATCATATTTATTTTAAATCTTTCCTAAAATTTAAGGAATTCTCTGTGAATCGATTCCCCAGACTGCTCAGACCAAACTCCTAAGAACCCATGATTTAAGAGCATGACAAAAATAATTTTTAATAATTAATTAAAATCATTTTTGGCTATCTAGATACAAACTTCCTTGCTTCGGACTATTTTTTCTGGTAATTTATATACCAAAAAGAAATTTTATTGTCATATAAAGAGCAATATATCACTTTTAACTATTTTCTTGTAATTTAAAATGAATAAAAATTATTTTAATGTCAACATTCCTCATATATTATTGTTGAAAACTATTGAAAATTTATGCTCATAAATGTACATCACACATTATATGGTCAAATAGTCGATAATTTTACCGTGACTCTAAGAAAATTGCGAAAAAGTCGACTTTTTGAAACTTTATTCAATTAGGGAGGGTAAAAAATATTTTAATAGAATTGTCGCTATACAGGTATAAATCGAATTGCTTTGAACTATTTTTATTGATAATTTAAATCTCAAAAAAAAAAATAAGCTTTTCAAATTTGAAGAGGTGCTTCGTTTTTTGTGATTTTTAGCTATATCTACGATGCGGAGACAGAACGAATTTTTTTTTATGAAACGTTAGGTGAGTGTTTTTGACTCCCAAACGAAAGTTTTCATTGCTATTAGAACTTCGCGCAAACAACTTTTTTCGATACGCCCTAATGAGCAGTAAGTCATGTGTCTGCTATTCTAAATATAAATAACTGAAAAGTTGACACTAATTTGAAAAATCACAGTTATTTGCGGTAAAATATTTTAAAATACTCTGCAACGAAAAATTAATATTTCGTACCTTATAAAATAAAAAATACCCCCTAAAGACAATAAATATTTTTGAGCCTCATAAATTTTGTTTAAAGAAAAATCAGCAAGTAATTTCTATCAAATAAAAAAATATATCATGAGGTGAAACCTAAATTTTTTTACGATTAATACTCAAAAGTCATGAGAGAATCGTATTTTCTTTATCCAAAATCCAAAAAGCATTAGGCTTCTGAAATATTCCGAGCCCCACAAAAAATGTATGGAGCTGCAAGTTCAAATTAAGAAAAGGTACATTATATTTTTCTACGCCCTGCAGTATACTCGGAAGCAATCATCTGCCCGACACATTTCCCATTTGGAACGTTTTAATCACACTCGAGCCCCGATGAATGAACGAATAAATAAACTGGGGAAAGGTAGTGCCAACGTGCCAGTGAATACAGAGGGATGGAAAAGTTGTGGTGGAAAAAGAAACGGACCTGCGCCCTTGCACGCCTCAAGACTTGAACGTAGTGAGGGGTCACGTTTAATGACTCCCTATGACAGACCGTAGTACTTCGTAGTACGAGCGAGTGAGAGTACATACTACCTACCGCTCCTTCATGATAATTGCATTCGCCTTATACTCAAACCGAATCCATTTCAAATCAAAACCGCACTTATATTTTTTGTACATTTTTTATTGAATTTGTACTATCATAAGGAGAAGATCTTGTAAGTTGTATGCGGGCTAAATAACTTTTGTAGTCAGGAAAATATATACGAAAAAATGTTAATAAAATAGTGTGTACAGTTAAAAAAGTTCTTCAAAATATTTCTTTACACATTTGTGATATATTGTACCGTTTCCAAGAAAGATAAAAGAATTCAATATATCTTTCCGGAAAATGCAGTTGCTGTAGCGCAGCCAATTCTTTTAAATGTAGAAATCTGTTATTAAATATATTATAAATTGATTTTTTGTGCAGTTTTAATATCAGGACACACTTGTCGTTTGGCATTTCAATTTATTCTTAGAGTTTTACCCATTATCGCGAATCTAAATCTGCAGACATTAAACTATCACAAAATGATATAAAAAAGGCGGAAGACATCTTGAAAATCAATTGTTCATTTATATATAAAATTTAAAAAGAAAACAGTTGTAGAACTAGAAACATATGGGAAATTTCTGTGAAAAGTGGCAAACCCCACCTTTTCTATTTTTTTAAAAATATTTTAGAAATTTTTGTTGGTATAAAAAAGATATTCTATAAGTTTTATGCGGGCTAAGCCATTTTTGTTGCCAAGAGAATTCTTTTTATAAATATTTCGGATACTGTACAAGAGATGATAAGCGAGTAAAGAAATTTTGTTTAGAACTTTTTTAACCGCGCAAACTATTTTCTTAACATTTTTTCGTATATGTTGTAGGAAAGAAAAATAAAAAATATTATTCCAATGATGTAGAGTTTTTGGTTTACCAAAAACTCTACATCATTGGAATAATTTTCAACCCTGATCAACAAAACTAACATCATTTATACAGAAAAATAAAAAAATTCGATTTTCAGAAACAAATATTTCCCAGCCCACAAAAGGTATTTAGCCCACACAAAACTAGTAAGATTTTTTTCTTATGATAGCACAAATTCATCAAAAAATGGACAAAAAATATGTGTGGGGTTTTTGCGAAAATCGACTTTTGGTATTTTTAGACAAACCACCACCATTCTGTTCATGTTCAACATTTTTTCTTTTCATAATTCTGCCGAGGATATCGAAAGAAGGCGATAAACTCTAACGGAATGTGCAAAGAAAGCTTAAATTGGTTTTTTTTTAACGAAGCAAAAAACTCAAATACGCATAACTTCGTGAAATTTTTTTTTTCACAAATCGCAAAAATACGTATCGCCTAATTTCCTATTCAAAATATCATATTTGGGCCCAGAGAGATTCGGCGACTTTAATTGTAGAATCTGCCTAATTTAAAGTAGATCCGACCCACAAAAAATGTTTATCTTCGAATCTTAAGTTCTGCAAAACCTATTTTTTTTTTATTAATACGCATTATGTACAAACTGTTGATAGTATATATATATATATATAAAAATAGCAACTAGCTCTTCATATTTTTGAATATACAATCCATTTAATTTCTAAGTTTCGCTTACATTCGTTTTCTTTTTTTTATTCGGGTGATTTGAAGTTTCCTGACTATTCCTTTTATGCTTAGAACTCTTTAATTTCTCCTCAGTTTCTTCCTCTTCATTTTTAACATTTTCATATTCACCTGACCCGTTTGTCAAAACAACGGAACTGAAGTCACAAGATTCCAAACCCTCAGACATCGCCTCTACTCGCAATTTACGAGCTTCCTTTTTCAACTTCTGTTTTTCCCTCTGGTTACCACTATTCTTCTTCTTCTTCTTCTTCTTAGATTTTACACAACCCTCTTCCTTGACTTGATCTACAATTTCATCTGTACTTTGTTCCTCGACTGTTCCATTTTGTTCTGGTAATCCATTAGTTGCGTTTCCTTTCTTCACTTCATTTTTTTTAACCCATCTGAAAAATGAAGGTAAAATAAAAAAAATAGTATAATACTCTATATTTTTCCATACTAACATTAATTTTTATTCGACTTACGAGTTAATTGGTGCGCCAATCTGTGAAGCTAATCTATTATAAGCAGCTTTAGCATCTTTAGAAAGTGAAGCATTTGGTCTATAAATCGCCATTGCTACCGAAACTTTTTCCCAATTCCAGGCAGATGGCAAATGATGAGGACGAACTGCATGTAACAGTACAAATAGGTGCCGAACAAACTTCTGCCTAATTTCCTTGCCAACTGCGTGCTCATCTTTTGGATTCGCCTCGCCATTTTCACCCTGCGCCGCACTTAATTCGTTTAGCAACTTTATGCTATTCTTGCACAATTTTTTTTCAAGTTTTAATCTCGTATCTTGGTGTTCTTCATCCTTTAAAAGTCTCCCATTTCGATAGACCACTAAGAGAAGTTCTAGAGCTTGACTTCGTCTGAAGGACCTAATTTCTTTATCGAAAGCAAATTCCACCTGAAAATGTAGATGGAAATTATACAAGTATCAGAGATACAAAATAGTGTCAATAGTGACATGCATTTTCTAAAAATAAACTTTGAATATAAATCACGCAGGCCTGAAACTGAATCGAAAGTTTTTTTTTTTAATAGTGAAAGTAACACAAGTCGCATAAAATTTTGAACACTTCTTCCTTTAGGAATAGAAAGTAAAAATTTGAGATAACAAACACCAACTTGAAATTTTTAACATAAGATTATCGAAGTTATGTGTGCTATTTTGATAATTTGTTATTTACATTTTTTATGAAACTTGGTAATTCAGTTTTTAATATCAGGGTTGCTAAAGAACTTCAGTTTCCAAAATTTTTTTTATAGTTCAAATTCTCACACTAAAAGTTTCATTCTTTAAAAAAAATATATTTTTAAAGAAAAATAATCAAGTAAAATAAAACGAATTAAATTTGGATTTGAAATATATGCGCGAAGATAAATACATTTTTTGAACATTAACTACTACTTCACTAATTCCAATAAAATAATTAAATTTCCCCAAGCACGAAAAATTTAATTTTAAAGTGTCTCTAAATCCCAGGAATTTCTACATGCTTTGATTATTCAAATATAAATTATCTTCTAATTTTATGGAATTCCATATCTTATCATTATTCTCCAATGAATAGAGTATTGAACGCCCAAAATATTTCTTTCTAGTCCCTACTTTTTTTTTAAATCCGAATATTTAACTTCTTGCAGTCGAAATTATTTAAATTTTTGTTCTGTTTACTTTTATTTATACTTATAGTTAACAATTTTTATACTTGAAGCGATTCATACTCAAATGCTGTTAACTTTGGAACTTATTTATTTTGAAATTGTTTAATTCTAACAATTTTTGGTTTTAAAAACTCCCAATTTCAGGGTGGCCACAATTTTTATCGTTTTTCCCGGTTCTCCCGGTAAATATTCATGATTTCTCCTGATTCAGAAAAAAGTTAAATCGAATAAAGGAAAATACAGAGGTGCGTTTTAGTAAAAACTAGCAATAAATGTACGCGCGCATTAGAAGAAACCTGTATTTATCATTTACATAGATATATACCGGGTGATTTTTTCAACTTGAAACTTTCAAATATCTCGAAAAATAGGCATTCTATGAAAAAATATTATGAATCAAAATTTAATCACTCTGAGGAGTACACACACTGATCTTAAAATCGGTTCCCCCACACCACCCCCTGGAGGTGGGGGCAAGTTCGAAATCTTAAATGGGAACCCCTATTTTTTGTGGCATATTCGGATTCTTTGGATTAAATGCGTATGATTTGCCTAAAACATTTTTCTAGTTTCGAATTTTTTTTACATTTTTTTAGAACTTGCCCCCCCCCACCCCCAGGAGGTGGTATGGGGGATTCGATTTTAACATCAGTGTATGTACTCCTCAGAGTGATTAAATTTTGATTCATAACATTTTTTCATAGTGTGCCTATTTTCGAGACATTTGAAAGTTTCAAGTTAAAACAATCGCCCTGTATAAAGTTAAAAAATTAAATTATAAAAAAGAGTTGAATTGTATAATTTCTGAATCGACGCGCTAAAAATTAAACAATTTTATTTTGTATTGAGGAGTCACGAAATTGCATGATTTCAGAACTGTTTTATACTCAAATCCTTTAAAAATGCAGTGACAAAATTAATTTAAATCGCTTAAAAATTAATCATTTTTAAATTGCTAATTATACATTTCAACATTCAGCAATTCAATTTTAATTGCAAAATTGAAACATATAAAAAGGTTAATTTAAAAATGTAACATTCTACGCAAAAATTCAGAACGCTAAAATTGTAATCATTTTAAATTACCGAAAATATTCACTTTCGGAGGTATCAATTTCAGATGGCTTAATTATCATCTTTTTATTTTAAACTCACTTTTTACATAGTTTAACTCATAACACTTGCTTTACAATTATTATTCATTCTTGACATTTTCCAATCAAATATTTTTCAATTTGAAATAATTTTTTTTTTAATCTTGAACTAAAAATCGGAATACAAAACAAGATTGCTGTAATATGATTTCAATTTTTGAAATTCTACGATTATAAGCTTTTTTTCTGATCAGTTTAAGCTTATTTTGAAAAAAACACTTTTAAAATATTTAATAGCGGAATTGTCCCGGCATTTTAAATAATTGAATTTGTAACTAAAATATTGTGAAATTTAAAATTCGTGACCTCAAAAACTTAGTCTAAAAATTAATTAAAAAAAAACTCTAGTTTCAATGCCTCAACGATTAAACTGGTTTAGAGATGCGCATTCAAAACTATAATTTTATATTGAAATTAGAAAAATTTTGAAGACGATGAATATATTATTAATAAGTATCACATCATGTAGTATCAAGTGAGATTCAAAACAACTGGATAGATTTTTCGACCAAAACATGTTATTTTTGTAAAAAAAATCGCTGCCATTTTCATAATTCAAAATTGCAGAATTTAAAATATTGTGAACCTTCAAATTTTAATTTTTTCATTCTGAAGACTTTCCAAATTGTATTTTTTCTAATTGGAAACTTTAAATACTTGTAAATCGCTCTAATTACGAAATATGGGTAATCTCCCGGTGTAGTATTTCTCTCCCGGCTTTATCTCGTTTTCTCCTGTAAAAGTTTCTATTGGTTCCCCAAGGTAGGTGGTCACTCTAAATTTGATATTTTATCCCTTCGAATGGGATTAAATTAAATTGTTGATTTAAAAACGCTTTTAATTATATATATACGTAATTAAGTGTGGAACGATATTTAATTTTTCATTTGGAAATTATACTTTGAAACAAGGCGAATTACATATGCATATGTTCGCTTTTTAATAACCGAATCTGAAAATATTCAATTTGTGACTTTTTCGACTAAAATGTTAAACCAATAAGTGTTACAAATTAAAATAGTAAATTAAAGCTATTAGTGAGACTTTTTTCAAAATAGTGGCATCTCTTTAAAAAAAAAGTGTAAAATATTGTCGCGAGTATAAGCCCTGCTTTTAGAACACATGAAGCTATATGTACTTCAGACGAACAAAGAATTAAGCATTCTCACCAAAAGAGGAATGAGGATCCAGTTACCCTCCCAGAAAAGCTGCAAGATATTCTTAAAGAAGAGCATCGAGAGTATGCAATCCCTCTTTTTAAAGAAAGCAATCAGGTGCTCCTTGTAAATTAGCGCCAAATCTTCCTTCGGCAAATTCGCCTGCTGCGAGCATCTTACCAAGAACATGCAACATTTGGCAAGCTGATCTCCCATTTCTTGGTAAACAGATGCTGATCTTTCTCCTTTTTCTATCAACACCTTCATCAGCGTCGTCAACAATTCTCCATCAACACCTTCTGTATCCTTAAACTTCTTCACAACCGAAAGTTTCTTCAAACAAGCCTTAATTTTATTCTCAAGAGGTTTTTGATGCGGCTCTTTTATACAGAATTCCAGAAGCATGAAGAGAGAAACAACCATGTCAAGGGCGAGTGCCATGGGAGGGCAAGAATACAAATAATCCTCAAGCAAATCGATAACTCGAATCCTAAAATGCGTTAAAAACTCGGCGGGTTTAGCTTGCTTCTTAGACTGCGTTCGACGATTTTCCTTAAGGATTTTGAAGGCCGCAGCTAAATTTTCATCCAAGCGCTTTCCTTCTTCCTCGTCGATATCGTCCACATCCATGTCTTCGTCGTCGGTATGAGCAGTCGCTCCTCCCAAAGCTTGACTCACTGCTAGACGCAATCTATCAGTTACAGTTTCATCTTCTTCTTCGTCTTCTGGTCCCGACTCTTTTTCGGATTCTGACTCCTCCTCGTCTTCTTCACCTTCTTCGTCTTCGCTTTCGCCATCTTCAGTGCCATTCTTTTCATTCTCGGATTCAGCATCTGATTCTGCTGATGAATCATCATCATCGTCTTCAATTCCTTTCACCATCAAAGGTCCTTTAGTATTCTTCACATCTAATACCTGTTAGGAAGAATTAAACACTCTAGATGAACTAACATTTAATCATAGAAATTATTATTCGCAGGTACATATTACATGCATTAAGGACACTTACAGCCAGTATTTGATGCAAGGAAGAGCTTGTAAGATGAGGACAGATGTGTGGGAAAACACAGCCAACGACAGTGCGCAGCAAATGCTCGTTTCTCGATAGAAGCGATAATATAAGATCTACAACAACCTCAGTCCACTCGGGCTCGTCTTCTGACTTATTCTTAGACTTCTTTGACTTCTTCTTCAGTCTTTCGAAACAATTGTGCAGCTCATCAATGGATGAGATTGCCATTTCCGGATCGGTGAAAAGTTGCAGGCCCATATGTAAGTCCATGGTGTGAAAGAAGGCAGCGAAATTATCGTTGCTCTCCTCCAACTCTTTCACCAAACTGATCATCTTTTTCCAGGCTTCCGTACCTGCTTCTGTCAGTGGAGTTCTTAGCTTCAGGTCGTTGCTCGTAAAGAGTTCCACGTCTAAATAAGTAACCAGGTCATTCAACATAGATCTCAGATCGCTTAGTTTTGGTAGCTTGTTGTCCAATGCGCGGTAAAAACTAACTTTAATCTGACTTGCTAAGTCTCCTCCGCTATACGGAGATTCGCAAAGACCCGCCTTAAACAAAAACTTGAGTTGTTTCAACCTCCAAGCATGATCTGAAGTCATTTCGGTATGACTTAGAAGCCTGAAAAAGAAAAACGAATTAACCCTCCTTTACATTATGTCAATACTTAATTATCTTTGAAGCTATATTACTACATTTTGAAGTAGAAACTTATAATTTGATAAACGTCAATGTTGAATATATTTTAAAATTATAAAAATGAACAAATAATTCGAAAATTTCACAAAAATTTTAGAGGTTTCATAGATTTTAGGAAAGAATGTACACCGTATTTCAAGAGTGATCAACTCGTCGAGACTATTTTATCATTTTGATCTATAATTGAGGACTTCTGGGAATTTTATACAAATTAGGGAACTTTTGAGGAAAATAGAGGACACACTGAAGCCTCGGTTTGAAATAAAATTCTGTTTAAATTAAAATATCTACTTCGTGAAAAGTTGTGCTGTGTAGATCCTTTCAGCATTAGTCCAAAACTCTCTGTTATTATCATGCTTTTCCTTTAATCCCGGATTCTCTATTATTTCTTTATACAGTTTTGACAACTTCTTAACGCCCTCGGTCTTCAAACTGGCTGTAATCAACTGAATTATCCTTGTGCCTGTCCACTTCTCGAACATTAAATCACCGGGATACAACATTAATTTCTTCAAGGTACTGATCTTAACTTTTTCTTCTGTGATTTCGGTCATAATTGTCGTGAGTAAATTTAGGACATTTATGAAAGCATGTGTAACTTCGTCCCTTTTGTTTCTCCTGTTGAACTTACATTTCCTCAGCATGTACTGTAAATATTTTTCAGAGAGGAAATTTGGAATCACAGATTTGTCACTGACATTTTGAAGCAAAAGTCCCAAAATTTCTGTACCCAAGTATTCGTCAGTTTTTGAAGGTTTCGCAAATCGCTGATCCATCGCTGACCAAAAAGTTTGAACGTATTCTGTTTTGCACAGTATCTCAATGAAGACCTTGTAAACTGGTTGTCGATAACAGTGGATTCTAGGAATATTCTAAAACCAAATTTCACTTTAAATGAATTTACTACATTCAAAATTATCGTCATATTTTTACTTGTAATTTTACGATAAAAACTCACCGTTAATATTTTAGTGATGCTCTCTAAAGAATCTTCATTAATGATATTTTCCCCGCCAAAATGTTCTTTATACGTTTCCTTCACTACTGATGGAAATTTATTCTGTATAAAAAGCAACGTATGGAAGGTATCTAGATTTTGCTCTGACCAAGGTTTTAGTAATTCTGTCTGTAGGTAAGGCCAAACGTTAACACAAAAAGTCTTTTTGTTGATTTGATTAAGAAAATCAATAATAAAACTATAAGCAACATAGGGAAGGTAACTACGTTTCTTGCCTGCAGAAATCATGTTTTCCAAAACCTTTTGTTGCACTTCTGGTGAGCTTTTCTCCAGAATATTTGAACGAATTAATGAACCGCAAGTTAATATTCGGCCTGTAAAAATTTCTCCATTTTCCTGTTAAATATGGATGAATTACATTTTTAATTGAATCTAATGAGAAGTCAGAAGAACAATAGTGAATTAAGTTTAAAGTATAAATTCTTACGCCTTTGTGACTTTTGCTAAGTGGTTCTAGTTTTTTTTCCATGATTTCTAAAATTTTTTCAGCGGGAGTTTCTGGCTTCGTCTTTAAATATACAGTTAAAGTCCCATAAAAACTTTTTCTCGCATTCACGTGATGGGACCCAGTACCACCAATCAATCTTCTTATGGCTAAATTTAATTCTTTAGACGTGGCATCATCCTGGGGTAAAATAAGTTTTTCTATATAAGTTGTATACTCGAAAAAATGATTAGGGGAGACCCCTGAACTAGTTAATGATCCTACAGTAGATAATGATTAGCTTTTTAATTATTTACTTATATTTGTGCTTATAATTCCTTATTATCTACTGCACGCATCCCCTAAATAATCTTTAATGAAAACGTTTCAGTTCCAAATAAAATGAAATCAAGTCTTTGTATTAAAAAGTATGAAAACTTGTAGTTTTTAATAATACAAAAACTCATTACTTATTTAATTTCCTACTTAACGCAAAATCTTTGATTAGGAAGGATTTCCTAATTATACTGTCAATAATTTAAAAAAAACGTAATATTTTTTTTTAAATTTATAATTTGTGTTTAAACTGCAAATGTTAAATGCACTGTTTATGATTTCGAAATGTTAAAAGAAATCTTTGATGTTTGAACATTATTACAACTTGAAAACCTTTGGTTTTTTTTTTTAAGTTATTCAAATAGCTTCTTTGATAAACTCAATTTTTTGGAGTACCAGTGTAAACTAAATCCATATTATCTTTACATATTTTTAATATAACGACCATATTAATTTTTTTCTTTGCAAAATAATACTAAACGTTCAAAAATAAACAATTTAAAAAGAAAAAAAAGAAACCATTTATCGCTCAAACAAAACAAAAAATTTAAATAATTTAAATGAGTGCCATAACACTTGATAAGAATTAAAATTTAAAACTTAAGCGGATAATTAAACTACATTTCAAAATTAATGCATTTTTAAATCGAAATTGTAGAGGTTATGTTTGAAATTTTTGTATTTTGGGCAAGTTTTCTGAAATATAATCTATAAATCCGAGCTTCAAATTTCGTGAATATGCTCAGACAATTGTGAATAATCCACGAAATTTCGTATGAGAGAAAAGTGTATTTATTAATTTTAAAGGAATATATTTCTTTATCACGTGGAGCCTTTTTACATTCTGGCAAGAATAAACTTGTCACAGTATGCGTCACATGTTTGAGGTTAATAAGAAATTTCTGACGTCAACCAAAATAGTTCTATATCCTTTTTTTATATATTGAGTAACATAAACAAAGCCAAAAATTATCAATCTTACCCAATTTTTGTCTGAGAGGTATTTCAGGAGTGCATTACCGCTGTCAATTCTCTCTTTATCATTTCCCTCGATGAGTTTTGAGAAACAGTCAAAAATCGTAGATTGTGGCCTCTCCATATTTGCACGTGAAATTAAACTTAAAAGTACCGCGATTAATAGATACGCCCGTTTATTTAAATCAGTTTTGTACCTATCTCGTCCGTTTCACGTGCAACGTGCTTGACTACATGTTTTCGGCGCGGCCATTTTAACATTTCAAGATTTCAAGTCTTTATTTTACTGACTACGTTATTCAAAAGAACAAGACGGAAGTAGTAATTGACCGGAAGTAGAATTGAAAATCGGGAAATTTAAATCGCAACAATTTTCTGATTTTCACATTTCTTTTTTTTTATTTGTCGAGAAAGCATAATAAATTTGTTTAAGGTAAACTATTTTCAGGGAGATTATTTCTTCTGACAGTTTCGACAAAATTTGAAGAACACTTCATCCGGAGAAACTATAAAAACATCAAAGTTTCAAAAGCAAGCAAAAAAAGTCATCAAAGGAATTTGAGGCTGGCAGCAAAGGCTATAACAGTTGGAATTATTTAGAATTATATTTTTTAAATGCAAAAATGATTAAAATTATTATTGAATAGTTGCGCCGTAACTCGAGAACATTCTCCAATAATAAATTCTTAAGACCTGATTACCTGCTATTTTTTATCAGTGACTGGAGATTGGTGTGTGCCATTTTTTAACTGAAACTTGTTTGACCCGCGCGGTCCCGGTCAGTTTCGTGCATCCAACATGGCCGGCCGAGGTGGTTATGATGATATGAGGCAAGTATATGATGTATTTTTCTCGTTTATCAAATGCCAGAACTCTTTTCGAACCTAGTGTTGTAAATAATTATATCCGGCGTGCCCAAAAATACGGAAGAATCGCGCGTTTCACCTTGTGATGCGTGGTTTTAAGGTTAAGTCGACTTCGTCTAGGAACGTGTAAAGCACTTTGCAATGCAAGAACACGCGGCTTTATTTTGGCCGGTGCACTTCTACCGACACTTTTTTTCTACTTTTTCCAAACTCCCCAATCCTCCTCTTGTAAATTTATATCCACCTTCAGCAAATCCTAAGGAGCAGGAGTCAAGATCATCTACTGGTCCAAATCGCTTAGCCTGGGTCCTCCTGGTCCGAGTGTCATTTATCTCGAATTTCCAGTCTATTTTATGCTCGGATTTTATCATTCCGAGACTTCTATTCTCGTTATTTAATTCTCAATTCGTTACGCGAATTATAATACTTTTTTTTAGGTAGTGAAAACTTCGCACATTATGCTCCAAAATGAAACTCGTGTAAAAAAAGGTTTCGTCAAAAATATTAGGATTTAGTGAAAGATTGTATAGTATAGGAAGACGTTTTAATTAATTCTACAAAATAATGTTTTAAGTCAATTCACGTGGTTTTGACGGTTCATGTTTGGTTTCTGTTTCCTTAATTCTTGTGGACGTGTGTTTAGATGCAGAATGACAACATTCAGTATGTATTGTTAATTTAGTTTTGGTTAAATTGAACTTTTTTCTATAAATATCCTAAACTCTACAATTTTTCAGGATAAAAGTAGTCCAGGCGCAGACATTAAACAAATTAAAGTCCCTTCTTTTTCTATATGATTTTATCTAAGGTAATTATAAAACTCTCTCGAACTTTGCTTTTTCTTTATGTTATAATTTTACTTTGTAAATCTAAAAAGTTCGAGATTTAAGTTTATGGAAATAAGAATCTACCATCCAACTTTCTTTTTAATGTTAAAGAAATGACAGTCATTTAGTTCAGCATTCGTGAAAAAAATTATTTAATTTAGCTTAAATTATAACGACTCATACATATGAAAAGCTTTAGAACTCTTGTTTTCTCATATTTACAGAGACAATTATGGTGGGAACAGAAGTAGGAAACCTTTGCCTACTGAGCCCCCTTACACCGCATACGTCGGAAATCTTCCAAATGGAATTGTCCAAGGAGACGTCGACAAGATCTTTAAAGATCAGAATGTAAAAGGAATTCGATTGGTGAAAGATCGTGAAACCGATAGGTGTGTTTCATTCGTGGATATTTTCAAACTTATTCTGCAGGATAGCCACTTTAGATATCATATACAAATATAGCAAGTTTTGAGCGAGTTTATTTTTAAGTTCTGTAAAATTGTTAAGATTGTAATACCTACGAATTTTCTAATTTTAAGCAGTTTAAAGTCTTTCAGGAGGTTCTATTTTTCCTTGTTACTTTTTCCACATTTGTTACAAGTTCAGATAGTTTTATGAGAATCGAGTGGTGATCCTGTTCTTGCAATCGTTTAAAGACATTTTTTAATGCAGTTTTACGTTTGTTTCCAGGTTTAAGGGATTTTGCTATGTTGAATTTGACGAATTGTCTGATCTAGAAACAGCTTTAGCGATGAATGGATTTGTCGTTGTTGAAGGAAACACGATCAAAATAGATGTCGCAGATGGAAAACGAAATGACCGAGGCGGTGGCTTCGATAGAAGAGGAGGAGGTCGAGGCGGCAGTTCCGCCCTAAGTGGCGGCGGCGGTGGTTTTGGCAGAAGAGATGGCAGAGGATATGGAGATGATTTCGGTAGCAAACCTATTTGATCATTTACTCGATACTCAGACCTCGGACTCACCACATTATTAACACTTATTTTCACGCTTACACTATTTTACTATTTCGAAAAAATGACATTAAGTACACTATTGTCTCACATTTGTCTACTAATAACACTCTTTACTTTTTCTTAAACAATATTTTCTAAATTTTTCGCTAATGGATTACAAATTGTCTCAATGGATGATAAGGGGCGATCCAAAATTATGAATATTCAAGCCAAAAAGATGAACTTTTGAAAAAACAGCTGAATTTGCAACCAAAACGACGAATTCTCAACAAATTTCATAAAATTTCAATGAAGAGTTTCATTTCCTACCAAGTTGTTGAATTTTCAATCCAAACTAGCGAATTCTTTACAAAACAATAGAATTTTCACCAAAAAATTAATAGTGGATATTTAAACCAACAAACATTTCAATTTTTAATTAAAAACCAGTGTATGTAACAAAAAAAGACGAATCCTCAACTTAAATTTATTTTCTACCAAAAAATACGAAGTGTAAATCAAATACATATATTTTTTACCAAATAGTTCAATTGTCAAATAAGAAGATAATCTTCCAGAAAAGATGAATTTGTAAAGAAATACATAAAATCAAATAGGTAAATTAATTTATGTTATATGTTTTTTGTTTCTAATATTTGTAACTAAATAGTTGATTTTTTAAGCTACAAAGGTCAATTTTTAACCGAAAATGATGTATTATAATTTTTATTGAAAAGAATTTTCAATTAAAAAAAAAACAATTTTCTACAAGTCAGTTTAATTTTGTACCAGATAGTTGAATTTTATACCAAATTGTTAAATATTCAAGCCAAAAAGAAGATTTTTCTGTATTACAGTTGAAATTTCAACCCGAGTGTATAATTTGTCAATGAAAAAGTTATTTTACAACCCATCAGTTGAATTTGGAAATAAATTCTTAAATCATCATTCAAAACGGATTATTGTTTGATTTAACAATTGAATATTAACTGTTTACATTTGCTATCAGAAAATACGAATTTTTTTACAAAGCAGTTTAATTTTGAACCTGAAGATGTGATTTTTCAACAAAAAAGTTCATTTTTAACAAGATGGTTGAATTTTTAATAAATAAAAAATTTTCCCCTGAAAGAGATAAGTCATCAAACCAAAAAGATGAACGTCCAAAAAATAGTTAAATTTTCAATGAAAGAAATTTTTTGCTAAAAAAAGAAAAAAAACAGTGTAATTTTCAACCAAATATTTCAATTTTGAACTAAATTGTAAAACTTATAAATAAAAAATAAATAAATTTTGCACAAAAAATTTAATAGTAAGCTTGTAAACCATGAAGAATTATCTTCCAACCAAAAATAGTTGGATTTTCTTATTGGGTCTTATTTCGCATTTATGTGGATAAATGATAAAAACGGAAACGGCTGTGAAGCCTGCAATAGACAAATAGGAATTTTCATAATATATTGACTAAAGAACAGTATTTTAAATAAACATTGAACTTCGTTTTTAATACTTGAAAATTTGTATGACTATATTGAAACTATTTTTTTTAAAGTTGACATTAAGACTATTTTTGATCTCTAAAGTGCGTCCGAGACCTGCATACTTATAAATCTTAATCTTCTAGTAAAATTTAGATAATTGTAGAAGAATCGTGTAACCATTTTTTTGATAACTTACAGGGCTCAAACTCAAGCCACTATTGACACTTTTTTAGTGATAGCACTCTTTTGAAAAAATGAGGTGAATGCCATTATTTCTTCACTTTCCCTTACAAGAACATAGTGCCAAAGCCTAATGTAGAGCAGCAATAATTTAATATCTTTTAAATTCATCTATTCTTTGTTTTATAAGCTGCGGATTTCACGACATTTTTTACTTTTTTGAGAAAAATCTCTCAACATTGTACCATTCTATTTAGTAACATTTATATTAGGATGGTCCAAAAAAACGCTTTTCGAGCTACAGGTCAAAACCCACCCCCCCCCCCCCCCCCCCCCCCCCCCCACCCCAAACCACACCACAAAATATATTTCATTTTTTTTTTTAATATTAAAAATAAAAATA
>JAAAKG020034930.1:0-19355 GCA_010014905.2 Druon quercuslanigerum
CCTCTCTTTACTAACTTCATTTTTGTTTGTGGACTCTAATCCTCTTTTTACTTCTACTATCATTTTTTCCATCTCCTCGTCCACATTTTTCTCCACCATTTTGATATTTCTAACCATTTGTCTAAACTTTTCTTTTCCTTGCCTTGACCAATCCCCTTTACCTAAACTCTTTATCTTTGCCCCCTTCTGATGTATATTACTATTATTTTTTCTCCCTCTAACGTTACTATTAATGGAAAGTGATCCGATTCAATATATTCACCTACCTCTACTTTATTGACCTTCTCTCTTATCTCATCGTCCACTAACACATAATCAATTATCGCTCCCCTTTCTCCTCCTGACCGTGTATATTCCTTCTTCATCTCCCTCTATATTTCCGTTTAAGATAAACCATGCCAACTCTTCCAAGCTCTTTAACAACTTCTTTCCCTCCCCATTCAGTACTTTATCTTTTGATTTTCTTCCTCCCTCTTCTCCCCATTCCCTTCCTCCTCTATTTCTTGTTCTCGCGTTGAAATTCCCACCTATTATAAGTTTAATATCTTCTTTATTTTCTTCTATCATTTCGATTAACTCCTCTGCTTTCTCCGGCATATAGATTTAAAAAAATTTATTGACAATATATCAATATCAATTTTTCTAGATTTACTCAATTCAACTCTGTTTTAAATTGGCTTGAGCTTTTTATTATTTCATCTTGGAGTGTTGTTGAACGAATTTTTTGGTGGTTTTTGAACTGCTTTCAATTCACTTGAATTGTATGATTTTGATCAAATTCTTCTCATCTCCCTTAAACTCCTATAAATTCATTCCAATTTGACTGAAATCAATGGGATTTTTTCTATTTCATTTGAATTATTTTTAATTTAACTTGAACTGTTTTGAAGTCTTATGAATCGAATTCTCTTATATACAAATTACATTCAAAAGAACATGAATAACATTATGATTGCCTTTTAGTCACTTTTTCACTTTCTTAAAGTAAATTAGGGGGAAGTTTGAAAATTAAGTTTTGCGGTTTCATCGAATTTAATGCAATCCTAATTTGGAATCAATTCAAATTCCCAGTTGAAAGTCAAATGAAACGCAATTGATTTGATTCCAGAATGATAAATTTGGACCATTCTAAATAGATAGGTGAAATTTCTTGAGGTGTGCGGTTTTAACCAGTATCTAAAACCAGTTAAGGCTTTAACTGATTCCAAATTCTGGAAATAGTTTTAAATAATTTATCTTATTAATCTACAGAATTTATGGATGTCCGAATTCACCCCACTTGTACGAAATTACCCCATTTGACAGTTACATTTAACTAATAAATAGTTTAATGGTACATACGTTTTATACTTTTAAAATTTCACATTTTTAAATGTAGTATAACGGTATTGAGCTCCGATTTTATTTTATCATTGAATTTTCGTAATTAATAGGTCAAATAAAAGGCCACCGTTGAATTTAATTACAGGCATAAAAAACGTAATGAACAGGAGATGAATTAAAAACTTTTACCGCGGGTGGAGAATAAAAAGCGATCGACCGTCTCTGTTATATTTTTACGATATTTTAAAATTCAGCGAATCACTTTTTACATTTTCCTTCTCTCTGAAGAGATATGAAATATATTTTAGTTTAATCCAAAACATGTTGTTTTTCTTTTGATAAATAAAAGTTTACTTAAAATTTTTAAAGCTTTCGAAGTATCAGAGAGAGAGAAAAAGTATATAAACGTTTTCCCTCCACTTTTTGCATCGTCAAGCACCGCTACACTTTCTGTTTTTCTCTTTCATGGCTCGTCACGGTTCAATACCTGGCACTATGCCATTTGCTGATTTATCGTAGTTCTGTGACCGCCACATAGAGAAACGAAATGAAAAAAAAAACTATTGAAATTCCGATTTGGCAATATTTTAATCCTTTATGGAGCCCATGTATATTATCATTCAAAATTCTCCATTATAGAAATATTGATGATGTGATAAGGACTTTTCTGAAGTTAGTAACTTGATTGATAATAGAAACTTCGAGAAAATGTGTATTTATTAGAAAAGATCTCGGGGTTATATTTTTTATTCTGATTTTTCAATTCTTATTTCACTTAGATCCCAACTCGAGCAATTCAGTTCATTCTTTTCATTTCTTTCCTTCTTCTCATTCACGAACCGCCGAGGTTTAACCTCTACCCTTAACCTAGCCATTTTATACTTTTCAGTCTTTTGCCATATCAAACGAGAAATCTACTTGACCTCGTGCAATGGGTCCATAAGCGTGGAATCTAAAAAAAAGTTAATTGTCTTCCTTTCTTTAAAAAGGAAACTTTTTCAGACGAAACATTTTACCAAGTGCATTATAAATATATATGGTGATGGTAAAAGTATTCGTGATGTGGGAATTTTATATTTGTGACATTTTGTAAGCAATACTTTCAAAAACTGTATAGTGAATAATTTTAATGTGAATACTCAAGATAATGAAGTTTCAATTTATTCATTACTTCTTAGTTAGAAACTAAAAATGTACATACTCAGTTATTGTAAACAAAACCATTTTTAATTGGATTTATTTAAAAGTAAACAGCTATAAATTCATTTACTGAAAATTGAAAACTTTAATTTACATGTGGAAAAAATTGATTAACAACCAGGGTGGTTGCAGGCCAAGGAAAGTTTAGAGATCAGGGATTTTGAAAAAAAATCTTGCTAAAGCCAGAGAATTTCTATAAAATGATAATTTTGGAATTATTAAAATTAAATTTGATATTGTTTTATTCCGTTTAAAAAAGATTCTTTTTTCAATATTTTCAAGATAAAGATTTTCTTCTTCGAATATTATTTTTATTTATTATTCTATTTATTTATTAATGTAAACTTTTTTTAATCTTCTTTTTGCTTAAAAAATTCATCTGTTTTTTTTAGAAATGTCATCCTTTTTTGATTGAAAACTCGTTTTTTCTTGATTGAAAACTCATTTTTTCTTGGTTGAAAACTAATTTTCTTGGCGTCAAGTTTCCTTTTTTTATGCGTAAAAGTGCAACTATAAAATTTTTGCTTGTCGATTTTTTTTTGTAGATGGACAATTCATCATTTTAGTTGAAAATTCATGTCTTTAGTTGAAAACTTGATTGTTTTGTTAACAAATCGTTTTTTTTTTGTATTTCTGTATTTCAAAATTATTTTTAAAATTCGTCTTTTTCGGTGGAAAATTAACCTTATTACATAAAAATGTAAGTATTTTGTTGAAAATTTATTTTTTGTTCGTTAAAATATCAACGATTACATTTTTCGTTAGGAATTCATCTATTTTTTGTAAATTCAAATTTTCGAGTAGAATATTCAACTTTCTTCTACAAATTTGTTTTCTGCCTTGAAAATTTAACTGTTAATGTAGTCAAAGATGCAACTATTTTTAGCTGAAGCTTATAACGACCATTTGGCGGCGAATTCATCTTTATTGATTGAAGGCTCAACTATTTTGTTTAAAGTTTCACTATGATGCTCATGCAACTGTCTGGCTAAAATGGACCTTGTTGTTGTTATCGATAATTTACACAATTTGGTTGGCAATTTATCTCTGTAGGTAGAAGTATCAAGTGTTTGGCTAAAAATTTAACTATTTTGTTTAATCTTCAAGTTTGTGTTGAAAAGTCATCTTTTTGGTCAAAAGTTGAACTATTTGTCGAAGATTTAACCTTCTGGATAGAAAGTTTAGCTTTTTGTTTGTTGAAAACCTAACTATCTAATAATTTATTAAAAGAACATGTGGTTAAAAGTGTATTTTTGTAGTTTAAAAATTCAAGAATTTGGTTTAAAATTCAACTATTTTGTTGGAAATTGAAATATTTGTTTGAAAAGTTATCTTCTACAGTAGAAAAATATTTTTTTGTAGAAATAAATAATAAATTTGAAATTTTTAAAAGATTAAAGTTTTGGTTTAGGAATAGTAATGGTTAGAGGGAAATGAACATTTGTTTAGGGCAAAATCTGAAAAAAGTCAAAGAATTTTTAAAATTAAATTTTGTCGGCCACCCTAACAATTTGAAATTTCAGAATAGAAAAATCTTATACTCCCTATCCTATAGACATTATTTAAATTGTTATAAGGTATAAAGATTAAAACAGAAGCATTTTAAACATGCGAAATAGAACAATTTCATAATTTCTCATTCGTTTTTTTTTTCATTTTTTCGAAAAAAAAGTTTAAATATAAAATAACTGAATGGAGGCTGTACTAAAAGTGCTAATTATTGCTGTGAAAGTAACTTCTACCGCCCATTTAGATTAATTAAACGATATTGAAAGATTAGACGAAGTTCATTCACGGTCGAATTTCTCTGAATGAAGGAGTGGAAATTGACTAATTTCTACGTTTATAGTGAAATTCGAAATTGCTCATGACCATGAGCTTTTCATCATCTGATTGAGTATAAAACCGGTTGTAGACGGAGTAACGGAGCGTAATCTGCGCAAATGTCATGTAATCACATTTGCTGTAATTTATACGCACGGAGCTGTCAACGACATTTGAAATAGAAGGTTGTTTACGGCTTGCTTTATTGCTCATATGTTCGTATTATGTATGCAGTTTCTGCGGATGCAATACAGATTTGATTCAGCTTTGAGAAATATAAGTGAGCTTACTAGATACTGTTAATTTATATTTTTTACCTAATTATTTGTACAGGAATACAAATATTAGATATCCGATCACAATTGTTATCACTTTCAATTGTGAATGTATCGTAAAAATAAAATAAGAATGGGCAAAACTTTAAAATTAAAATTTCCGAAGGACGGAAGACCGAGCACTCCACCGAGCTAGTTTTGATTTACAAAATTTTAATTATAATTTGAAAACCAGTACACATTATTCAGTTTCTTTGTCAAAATTAAAGAATTTATATTGGCAACTGAATTCAATTCTAACTCTTCAAAATTGTGAAACTTTAAATTGTAAATGTTTAAATTGAGGAGATTTTATATTTTAATTTGTTTAAATTATTATTATATTATATATTTTTATAATACTTAAAAATCGAACTATTTAACAACAACAAAATGTTCCAAATTATATAAATGCAAAATATAAACCTTGAAAATTGAATAATATGACGTAAGTAAAACTCACAATTCCAAAATGTCTTCTAAGCACATCTTATTAGGATATAAAATCCCAAATTATCTTAATAATTTTTTTCTTTACCGAAAATAAAAATAAATATTAAGATTAAAATTAAAATTGTGTGAAAGCTGATATAACTATTTAAATATTTATTTAAATGTATTATTGATAATCCTTTTTATAGTGCTTAAAATTTGATGCATATATTTTCATTTGAAAATTAGGCAATGCAAATATAAAAAGCGTAAGAAGAACCCTATTTTTTCTAGTTAGTGAAGTAATAGCTTATTGAATCACTGGCCAATGTTTTGCCTATCAATTAGCCATTATAAATTAATTTATATTTAGAGAATATTATATCAAGAGGTATAGAATATTTTTATAAGTATTTTTTACTTGAAAATTCAGTAGTGAAATGCAAACTGCATTCACAACTCCATTTTTCTGGGCATTATTACTCCTCAGTTTTTTTCATCATAACACATAACATGAGCGGGATAGTAGATTCCATAATACATGGGGTTTCTAGGAACAAATCGTATTTGGCACGTATAATACACCTGCTCCATGTGTGTGTGTGTGCTCTCATTTATCATGAATATTGCAGAATGTTGCCGGGTCTAAAAGCTGTTTCACTATAAGATATAGGGAGGAAATAACTCTACCAAAAGTTGCACATACATATTGAAAGAATTTAAAAATAGTCAAATATTTACACTGTTAGAAATTTCTATAGCAATTTTACTCTAAATGAATTAAAAGCAATATTCATATACGTGTAGTAAATTTAATATACCATCATCTTGTAAAATTAATATACATGTATAGTAAAATAGACTGCGTGAAAGTTGGAAGTTCTTTGATGCACCCAAATCTCCTTAAATATTTAAAAGTAAAGTAATAACCTTCAATTACTATACAAATGTATAGTAAATTGTATATTAAAATTACAAACATTTTTAACAGTGTACGCTACATTGTATAGAAATGCCAAAAATCCGCCTAGTTTTATTAATTCACATTAATTAAAATTGCAGTAAACATTTATTCTTTATTTATTCAAAATTGTAGAATTCAAATTTGACAGATTTCAAAATTTAGTTTTGGAAATATAAATATACAATTTCTCTTGACACGCTAAACGCTCGTTTGGCCTCAACGTCGGTGAGCGGAATGCTTACCATTGTGACCATGCTCACCTTCATAAATGGTTACTATGTGAAAATCATGTTGGGTCAGTGATGCTATATTCGATGGTTGTAAACGGTAGGCCATCTCAGGTTTGATATTGTAATTTGCAAAGGGTTTACTCACTGCGAATGTGAAGGCACATAACTCACTCTACAGCTCACCTGCGCCTCGTATTCGAGTTTTTACTGGGCCTTTACAATCACAGTGAGCAGTGACTGACCCAAATTTGCCTAGAACGTCATAATATAGTGAGTAAAATGTTTCTTTAACCATGTAGATCATCTTGCTCACTGGTGAAAGCATTTTGCTAACTGATGATGACGATTTTGCTCATCCTCTTCGCGCACGATGTGGACTCGACCATTTTTAATGTTTGTAAATCGTCGCCAATCAAGGATTTTGCATGTATGTGCAAAGAAAAATATTGTTCTATATACGAGTAACTGAATTCTTCACATTTTGTACCCCTTCAGAAAAGTTCTCCTTGAATGAGTACTGTAGCCCATTGTCTTTGACATAAGAATGAAGAGAAAGATACACAATAGAAAAGTTTTGCAAGATATGCTGTTTATTGATAAGTATTTACTTAACATGTTTGATTCTCTGTCCCTCGATACTTTCTGATGTAGGGTATCTTTTACTCTCGGCAATTTAAAGTTTGTCACAGGATATTGAAGGTATAGTATCCCTAGGCACTCCTGAACAGACATTTTCCGATTTCAAAACTATAAAACGTTATTGAAAATCCTGAATTTTTGTAAACGTTACATTTATTATTAATTTATAAACTATTAGTGAAGGCACGCGCCTAAAGCTCACATTCACGTGCATAGATTCTTATTTCATGACATTAAAAATATGGAAAGGGCAGACTTTCGATCAGGAGGCCTGGAGTTCGATCCCTGTGCCCGTACCAATGTAAATTTGGCTTTGTACTTCTACCGGGGCTTTTGTGATTTGGAATCGACCTAAACCTGTAGGTCCTCTAAAAAGAGTCTAGTTACCTCTAAAGAAACGGGCTCCATGCCAAGGAGAAAATTCGCTAAGGTTTTCTAGTCGACTTTGTCAATACTCGGAAAAGAGTTAGCGATTATGATCATGGTCATTTCCCCCGTAATTGAAAATTTCCGTGATGAATGAGTTCAACCTTGAAGCGTTGAAAGTGAAATAATTCTATACTATGTTTTAAAATTAGAGCATTCTTTAATTAGAATCTGCACACGAAGTCCGTAAAAATCAATCATTTGAAGTTGTGCATCACAAGTACACATAACGCATTTTCATCCACGAAACAATCGACTTTCAATATGGATAGAATAAATTGATGCTAAAGTATCATACATAATCTAATCTATAAATTTACAACTTTTCCTGATGTTATTATATCACAAATATTCACGTGTCACTAATATTTAGCAGTGGATCGAAAAATTTTAGGAGGGTAAAGAATCGGGTAATGTAAACGTTGAATATTTACGGCAATGTGATATGCTCTATAAAATGTATGTAAATTGTGAAACTCAGTTTGAAACGTTTGGAGCGATTTTCATTTTATAGATATGTAGCTTTGAAAACTGGATATCGAGAGTACTCTGAAACTCGGCTGATTCATCAGAATTTTGTATTTAAAATTCAGAGTAGTAAAAAGCTTACGCATTTTATACTCGCAAAAAGTCTGTCCATTCCTTTTTTTACAAAATCGATTCAATTTTCCAAATTAAACTACGAACTTTAGTTTCCTGTTAGAGTAGGAAATGATATTTTTTGACCAACGATCCACTCCTCTCAAAGTAATATTGATGAAACCGTAAAACTAATCTGCAGTAGGTGCAGGAGCCAGCAGTGAGCTCTAAATCTTCCTCTGGTATCAAAATTCAATTTGGTCGACATGGAATACCTGGCACTGGAAAGTAATAAAACCGTTTTGTCCCCGTGACGAGTTTCGATTCTACATCCTTACTGAGTCTCATTTTCCAATACAACTATGTGGTTGCAATTCAGCTATTTTGTTTAAAATTCAATTCTTTTGTTGAAAATTCAATTAAATAAATTTTTTATGTTAGGTGTTTCTTAAATTAAATTGAAGAAGGAATTTCCCTGGAAGTGATTTCAAACTTCGTGTGATGATCGGCGACGAAGGTCTTTTTTTCCATGTTTCATTTTTGCCGATCAATATAGACGAATATCCTCCATGTTATCGTTGACGAAGATGTCAAATAATGCCAGCCCAATCTGGAAAATAGTGAATTTATGTGGAACACCCTTCCAATTTTGGTGGGGGTGAACGATAAAACATAGCCGACTAGCTTTCCTGCGACAAGGCGTAACTCACTTCCTCCCCAATCACGTTCATTTTCGTGGGATGCAAACGAAAAGTCCAAACTAGACAAAAAATATCAATTGTGCCGATTGGCTTGCTTGTCAATCAAGCTTCGAAAACCCGGAAATATGGTAGCACTTTTCACGCATCACAACCAATTTTCAAAACTCATTTCGGTCGGTAAAGATCATACCATATCGTTCCTATCTGGGTCAACGAGGAAATTTTTATTGCGTATTTTGAGTGCTTCACTTGGTATTGATAACTGCCCTTGTTTGAAGTTTTGTGCGTAGTCATATAAGCTAATAACAATCTATCGCTTCTTTTCATGAGGGTACTAAAGATAACTTGAGGGAAAGCCGTAAACTTATGTTATTACACGAAATCATATTTTATTTGTTTCAAGTCGTCCTTAATATTGAAATATAATTTTTTCTGTTTCAGGTAAGAAAACGAATCCATTCAAGAGTCATACGTAAGTTTTGGAAAGTTGAAATAATTTGCCCAGAATGAAATTTCTAAGGGAGGTCACTTAATTGATAATAATAATAATAACTGTCTTTCAATTCAAGCATGTTTTTGTTGATTAAAGCTTCTATGTTTCGGCTAGCTCGATAAACATAAACTTACCAGAAACTTGGTTTTGTTTTTCGAGGCCATACTGAAATATTTATATTGAGAATTTCGCTGCTAATAAGAAACTTATTTTGCGCGAATTATGATTGCTAATTAATAATAATATCCGTCACTCGAAAGAAAACGGAACCAACTTTTCCTTCAAAAGTCAGTTTCAAGCTTCTCTCACCTTAGTTTATTTGATCTCATCCTACTTTATTCTATTTCCCTTCATCATCGACTTTTCTTGATCCTACTTCAACCAATTCTACATTTCCCTTATTTGAGTTAACCTCTACGTATTACCTCATATCCAACTCTGTCTAGGATTGCAAGTTTCTCTCCATTGCTTGAAACTTCTTTTCCATTTGCTCTCCTCTTCTGGTTTGTCTTCTGAGTTAAGTTTCCCTTGTCACGTTTTCCATATTTAATTTCATTCTCAATTCTTTAGAAACTTCCAGATTTATTCTAAAAATAAGATATTTTTGATGATCACGGTGCCTAAAATACTTCTTCTTTAAAATTCCCTGACTTTTCCCTAATATTTTCCTAACCAGTGACCATTAATATTCAAAAATCGACATTTTATTTATTGGAAATTTTTTAACACAGAATCTTTTATACGCGGAATACGGCAATTTCAGATCAAAATTGAAATATTTATTTATTTATTTAAACCAAAAAAGATGATCTTTCTGCCGTAAAAATAATTTTCAGTCTAAAAGGATAAATTCCAAAAACCTATTAAATTTAGACCAAAATATGTGAATTTTTAATACATGGAGAAAAATGGATATTAAAATGTAGATGTTCAAAGTGTAAGATTGTCCCACCTAACATGCAGATATTCCTGCCAAATGTCTACTATCTTTTTGAGATATTAGCCGTAAAAATATTTTTATGTTACACTGAAACACATTCAGATGTGAAAATCGTCCAAAGGCGACGGCTATATTATATTTTCGATATTACAATTATGGAATATTGCCATTTTTGAACAATTCGAAAGAAACAAAATTAGCTATCTTTATTTAAAATTGAATAACGACTTTTGTCTGTCTACACTCAACACGACGGAAGTATGGTCTTAAGTTTCAGTTGAAGGTTCACTCGAACAAATTTGACAAAATATTTATAAATTTAAAATAAAATTTGAGTTTAACTAACCTAAAGTTAATAGAATTTTAAATGCAGATTACAGATCATTCTTTCAATGCTTACTTACCCAGTTTTTTAAATTTTATTTTGAATTATAAATATTAAACATAACCTGAAATTGACTGAATGTATCATCTTATCCAAATTCTATAAAATTTATCTGTTTTTCTTTTATGTACGAACATTAAAGTTTAATTTTAAATTTACAAATAAGTTATTACTTTATTTCTTAAATGACTAGAAATAAGTAAACTCAAATATTTTCAGATGTTATTTTACATAACCATACCTGTAATATATCGGATATTTCAGCTAAACATTTAGGATGTCAGTAAGTAACATCTCACTTTTTAATATCTATAGATGTTAAATTTGAAAATCTAGAGTGCTGTCTAGATCCGTGCAAAAGAAAATTTCCAGCAAATCATTTTAAAACTACAAAGAAATTTTTTTAATCCAATGGTTTAATTTGAAGCAAAGATCAAATGTCCAACCAAAACAGTTGAATTTTTAACGAAATAATTTCATTTTTCAGAAGATAGTTGAAAGAAAAAAAGAAAGAGTTGCATTTTTAACAATAAAAAAGAAAATTTAAAAACATGATTAATTTTCTAAAAAAAAATATTTTTTTAACAACTCATACTTAAACTGCTACCGAAGTAGTTGATTTTTCAGTTTATAAAGTTCAATATTCAACAAAATAGTTACATTTTTAGTAAAAAAAGTGTATTAATAAAATGTCCAATCAGTCATGAATTATGAATTAAAACGATGCATTTTCAAGAAACAAACAAAAAAGATTTTTTGACAAAATGGTTTAAAATATAACCAAGTAGTTTAAATTTCATCAAAAAAAGATTAATTTTCTTCTACAAAAGATTAATTTTTAAATTAAAAACATTAGTTTGCGTAAAAAGTCTTCAATTTCAACCAAAAAAGATTTCGTTTGAATTGTCACCATCAAAATATGGATTATCGACAAAAAGTTAACTTTATGTCACAATAGACAAATTTGTAAGAAAGAAGTGGAATTTTTAGCAAGAAAGGATGTTTTTTTAAAACAATTTTTGGAACTTTTAACCAAATAATACAGTTTTAACTAGAATATAACTGTCAGGAGGAAGGAGCTAAAAAAATATAAAATAGAAATACAAGGCAAATAAAGTGCTAACAAAAATATGATGTTAGGGTAGCCACAAAATTTGACTTTCAAATTAAAATTTATTATTCTTAACAGTTATGTGAAGAGCCTTTTATAGAAATTCCCTGACTTTTGCAAGTTTTTTTCCAAATCCCAGAATTCCCCCTGAATTCCAGGTTTTCCTTGTTGATAATTTTCACTCCGATAATATCAGCACTGTTTTAAACCTAAAAAATGGAGCTAGCAAACAGAGCTTTGTATAAGGGAAAATAAACTTGTGAACTCGTTACTCGTCAATGTCTTGAAGCAATACGGACACGAGTTGTTTAATAAAAAACGATCTGTGCCCGACGAATAATTGTGTTAAGTTTTTGTGGTATTATGTCCTTTTAGCAGAATACAAGCGCGACATATTGTTAATCATTTACACCTCTCCATTTCTATAAATAGAATCCAACTAATAAATATTGCAGTATCAAATTGAAGGCTGGTTTTAATTTTACGAATTGATTTCGAAATATTTCAGGTAAATTCTAATCGATAACTTAAATGGCTTAATGTATATGTATTTCATCAATTATTATAATTATTATTATTACTTATTTATTAAAAATTATTGCTTTCTCTTATTTATAAGAAAATAACGGTTAAAACTAAGTCAAGATTGAATATTGAGAACCTCAAAGATCTCGCGTCTCTGACAAAGTAAACATCATCTACAGATTGATGGTAAGCAATTCAATCCATTAGTAATTAATTACATTGGTTGGCTGATTTTATTGAAGTGTCTGTGTGAGTGGGTGTGTGTGTTTGTACATATTGAAATTGATGGGGTTTGTTTAGATTTCGCATGATATGAGCTAGAACTTTAAGAAATATAGAACATCTTTCTCGAAAAGAGATTTCGATAAGATTAATTACATTTTATGTGATTAAAAAAATGTATTGAAAATTTTTAAAAGAAATTTAAATAAAGAATTTATTTTATTATATAAATAACTTAATCTTTTTCCGATTGTATAAAAAATTGAATATCGGCATCCTAATAAATCGAGTGAGATTCAGAATGCAGTGTCAGCTCCTTAGTCGATAAAGCACAATATGGAAGTGCGTGTTTCTGACATCAATTGTAGAGCGTGCGATTTGCAGCTCAAAATGCTTATATCCTGCTCAGAGTGTGAGAGTAATTTGCCAGTTCTTTACTTGAATGCGAAATTTTTTTATGAGCACATTCATTTTTTGCCAATATTTAGACTTGTACATTACAGATCATTCTAAGAGGCAAAAAAACCGTTTCTCGGTTTTGCAAGGATATCTAAAAACATAAATCTCGTGTAGCCAGACGCATACATGCATAAAAACTAAGTGAAAATTAATATGAACTATTTAATTATCTCGAACGCTCACTAATAATCTTCATAATTAAGTGAACGAATTTTCTAACGGTAGAAGGATTGAGCTTTACTAACTTTTTAGTCCACAATTTTTTCAAAACAAAAATTCCAAAACGGATATGACTTAGGACTATTATATTTGAGTTTGGTTATTTTTAATTGTTTTTTTTCGCTCTTATTTTATCAATGTCTTAAAAATGCAAGTATTAATTTTTAATATGTATAGAATTATCCCCTTTTACTTTGCCGTCATTGTACATAATTGAATGCAAATTGTTTAACTCATTTTTAAGGCAAATATTAATTCTATTTGACTTGTTTCATATTTTTCTATACAAATTTGATATAGGATGTGCTAATTACAAAATAAGTAAATTTTGAAAAAAGTTTAATTAGTTTTAAGGCGAGCGGTTATCCCCAGGATGGCTCATCCCAACGCCTAAGCTATAAAACCTATTGTGCTATCTATTGTGGTATTTATTATAGTAAAGTTTGAAACATGTAAGAAAAAAGATTATTTTCTTTCAAAATGAGTTTAAATTTGTTTATTAAAGTATTTACAACGATAGTAATATAAAAAGGGGATAATTTTATACGTATACAAATTTATTACATGCAATTTCAAGCCCTTGAAAAAATAAAAACAACAAATCAATAAAAAACATTAATTAAATAGAGGACCTGTAAACGTTCATAATTTGAAAATTAAAAATTTGGAATTTTGAGTTCAAGTATAACAAATAGTCACTTTTTTATATTTAGAAGAATTTATTATATAAGTGGATGTTTTTACTCAAAGGTCTCTAAACAAAATTCGTTCGAATTTAATAAATTCCATTTTCGAATTCTATAATTTTAAACATTCTTGATTCGGAGTTTGTCTTATTTTGAAAGCATTGCATTTGATTTTTTTACATTTTTTTAGACTTCTTCTTTGAAATTATTGTAGAATTTAGCATGATTAATCTGAAAACATTTTCTATTTTTAAACCGATAATATTAAAACTTTTCAAAATCAAAAACTCAATTTTAAATTTATACAATATTTAACGTCTTCTTTTGAAATTGTTCAGTTCCTAATGATTAATGTTAAATTTTATATCTTTCAAAATCAGGATTGTTCTAAAATATATTGTCTAAATTAAAAATTCTGTTTGAATACTTGAAATTATAAATTATTAGTATCGAAAGGTAATATCGGGATTTTGTATGATTCTTAAATAGGAAGCCTGATAAAGAAATTTTCAATTATTGATACACTACTTATCTAAAATTAAATTTAAATAAATTAGATTTTTTTTCATTTTACGATAAATGTTTCTGTCCTTGTAGTGTTTCGTAATTTTTGAACGACCTCTGAGCAGAGCATTGTTCTCGTCGGAAAGCTGTTGGTGGAACTTTTAGTATTCCCGGGATGCTGCATGAAATTGATAATCCCATGTAACTCACGTCCTGTGGGAGCCGGAAGCTCCAATAAACTTTCTAGCATTCGAGCTCTTTAGGTTTCTCTTACGATTATTATTGGCACATAATTCAGAAAGAACTTCTCGGCTACACTAAATTTTAATAGAATGTAGACATTGTAAAAATTTCTGATAATAATATGAACATTCGCAGGGTGAACAAATTAGATTATTTTTTTATTCAAATAAATTATACATTAGTGTGTTATTGGTAAACACGTATAATGTCTGGTTTTTCCAATAAACGCACGAATTAGCCTTTTCCGGAAGTGGAGCATCAGGTTGACTGCATTTTTTCGGGGTTGGAGCCAAAGCAGATTTTTCGACCACTTCGGGTCATCGCTCATCGACCATTGAACTCTTGGCCCCAAGCAGAAAAGAGGGCGACAGAGCTTGCTCGTCTTTTTCACCACTTTTCTCTCAAACTCACATCTCTTGGATGAAGTAGCTAATAGTCGACTTGTTTTTCATCTATATACAAATTGTGTGACCATTCGCCAACATCTGATCTCTTCAATATGCTAGAAATATTGTGAAAATCGCCAACTCCATTTTTTATAAATATTTAAGAGCTAGGAATGCTTTTTTTCATTATTAAATTTTGAGATTGATTTTCTATCAGCAAGTGATAGTAGATGTCATGTTAAACTTTCAAAGTAATACAAAAATTTTATTGTACGCTATCAATTTTAAGTATAAAAATGTGGGTTTATTGTCAATCGGTATGATTTCGTACATGTGGATTAAATTTGGACATTCTTAAATTGATAGTTTAAATTACTTAAGGTTTACCTATGGGTTACTAAAGGGGGCTTTAACCAGAATCTAGAAGCAGTTCAAGCTCTAACCGTTGCTAGATTCCGGTCAAAACCCCTTAAGTAATTTAAGATATTAATTTAGGAACGTCCGAATTCACCCCACATATCTGAAATTACCCAGTTTTACGGTATTGTTGACTTTAATAGTCAATTACCTCTTCAGATTCACGCAGGAGGCATATATAATACTCATAAAACTATGGAAAACTTCTAAATTTACTGCATCAGTAATCTTTTGGTTGTAAGAATTAAGATTTTATTAATATATTGTAAAAATAGGAGTTTTAAATTTATAAATGATGATTATGCAAATGTAAAATGTTTTAATAATTGGGTCGATTATTAAAAGACCAGTTAAGATGTCACTGACTGAAGTAATAATACACTTAAAACATTTAGATAATATGTCAATTAATTCAGTGGATTTACTCAAAAGTCAATTTACTTATAAAAATACGAAAATGTTATAAATTCAAATGGTACTTTCTCATCGATGATAATTAAAAATTACGAAACTAGTAATTCCAAACTATTTTTTTACAAATAAATATAATTATTAATTTCAATAATCTTTATCATTTTCCGTGTAGATGAATGCTTTTATTTTTTTAGTCGTTTGTAATTTGTTTATTCTGAGATTAGTTTTCACAATAATAAAAAATGTGTGCAGCTGATAATTTTTATAACAATAATTATGTCAATGCAGATAGCAGTTGTAAATTTTAATTATAAGTTATTTAGTTGATTCTTTAAACAGACTAAAATTTTCCGAAATACTCTGATTTCTCTGAAATATTTAAATATACCTAATTCTTTCAATACTGTACTCTTTCATTATTTAGAATTCCTGAAATTTTATGAAATCCTTGAATATTCTGAATTCCTTAAATGTTCTGAATTTTTTCTAATCCCTGAATTCCACCTATTCGTCTGAATTTTCTAAATATCCTTCATTCTCTGAAATATCGGAAATCATTCATATCTTCTGAATTTTTTCCATGATTTTGAAGTCCTTTAAATTCAGGAATTCTCTAAATTCCGGAAATTACAAGAATTCAAGGAATCCAGATTATTGAAGGAATTCCACGAATTCAGGATGTGCTACAGATTTCTAAATAATACAAGGCATCTAGGGAATTTAGACGAATCCAAGGAATTCAGATAATTCAGTTTTTTAAATTATTATTTTCTTACGTGATTAAACAATACATTTTTTAACATAATTTACCAACAGTGCCACGTTTTCAGCGCGCTGTAGCGCGCGTATAATTTCTAGTTTTCCATAATGCAAGTTCATTAGAACTTGGAACTTTTTTCTCTGTGTTGTTGAATTTTCTAGAAAGTACAGCGTACGGAATTATGTTTGTCGAAGCTTTTCTCTAAGTACAGAAATTACCATAGAGCGTATATAAGAGCAGTAACAGTAAAATAAAATGCACAAACTTGCGCATTTTTTCTCTCAGTGGATGCTTTCCACTGTATTCTCTTATTATTTGAAAACTACCCTTTTAAGCTCTTAACTTCGGGTTGCTTAATGTCACTAGCGAGTAGACGATGCTGCCGAATAACATTAGACGACGAAAAACGTGAAGAGATAACCGAGGATGTCACAATGCAGAATGTTTCTGCTGTCCCATTGTTCAGTGGTTATTAACCGTGAGGATATTAAACATAGTAAATGTCTCTTTAAAAAGTTTTCAGAGAAAATATCATGATTCTCTTTTTATTACTGGATACTATATTTAGCGATAGTTATATAAAAGGTTACTGTCATAAATGTTTAAAACCACGATGTTACTAACCAGTAATCTTTTCCATACCTTCAAATTACTATGCTTAAGCATTAATAAAAAAAACCAATATTAACTTCTACTTTGCGAAAATAATATGAACATTCAGGTCTGCAAATTGGATAAATTCAATTACTTCGAGCTGCCCAGTTTCCAATAATTTCATAAAGACATGTCACGTCCGACTTATTGATGGCCGTTGTCGATGTCAGTATAACATATCTGCAGACTTTAGACAGGAAATTAAAATATTGTCTTTTATTAAAAACCAAATTACAGATTCTGATTGCATATTATTCTCTAGACCATCAATGAATCTTATAATTTTTTAATCCCTATGAAGGGTTTTAATATATTAAATTACTTTTAGAATTATTAAGAGCAATTGAAGGATGATATTCGAAAATAAAGTTTCACAGTGCAAAGCAAATGTCGCGAATAATGAAAAACCAAATAAAGCTTTAACAATAATATTCGTTTTCAAACTCGTGCACAATAGTGAATGCGTTGTTTGAAATACTACCTTTGAAATAATTCGTTCTCTGCGTGTACAATGTACATTGTATAACAAAACCTCGACAAACCAGAGATTCATTTACAGAATTATATTTCTCCATTGTGGAAAATTCAGTCAATAACATGATTTAGTTTGACTGTGTAATAAAATCCGAATACGGAAAAATCATTACCAAATAAAAAAAAATACCTTTTCCTATAGAAGTTACCTTTTTTTTGTTATCTGATACCACAAATCATTCCAATCATTGTTTTATACCTTTAAAGCATAAACAAATTAAATTATTATTAATTCAACATTTAAATTCCCCTTTAACCACCAAAATTCAACCTTTTGAAAGCATGTCACGTATTTTCTCTAAAAGTATTGTGAAAAATATATGACTCATGTGGCATGTCTGCAGTAGTAAAAGAATGAAATATGTTAATGTATGATTAAAGGTTTATATAAAAAATATGATTGGTCGAAGTTACCCTACTTTGAAGGCCAATTTCTCGGCTTGTGATGATTATTTCAAAAATGCAAGGTCAGATGAAAGGGGATAAACTGTTAAATGAAAGAAAGTTGAACATTAGGTAAATATAATTTCAATTAGTTTGCTTATTAACAATTATTTAGTCTATTATCACAAAGCGAATAATTGCACAACTCTCAAAATGAGTCAAAATTCAGTCTCAAAATGATTATTTCTCCTAGATGCTCAGATGTGCAACTACTGTTATATCACGCACAAAATTTCTTGTGCACATTCTTACACTCATACAAGTACAGAGAAAGTTTTCCAAAAAGGTTTCGAGGGGTGTTAATTTGCTTTTAGTTTGTACATTATATAAATATAATTTTTATAAGATTCTTAAGAAAATTAAGAAAATATTTTATGAAGAAATTTTTTTTTTAAACGTGTGTTAATCATCTTTAAAAAGTATTTAAATTTTTCAGGATTTTTTTTCAAATCTGCAAAATTGAACAATTGCCTTAAAATCTTTCAGATTCTTCTTTGACAATTTTTGAAATGTTTTAAAATCTTTTAAAATCTTTTTAAATAACCTCTTAAAATTAATTCCTCGAAATCAAAAATTATTTTAATTTTTCTTAGGAACCTAAATTTTTTTTTCATTTTCATGAAACCTTACATAATTCTTAAAAAATCTTTACAAGTTTGAAGTTTTTTTTAATCGTTTCAAAACTTTTTAATATCTCTTAAACTTGCTCAAATTATTTATAAAACTGTGTAAAGTGGAAAAATGGAAGATTTTACCTTTTTAGAATTAAAAATTTTAATTCATAAAAAATTGTTAAAAATGTCTCAAAGCCTTTTATATTCTTTTGACACGCGTTTTGAAATCTTTCAAACTTGATATTATACAATTTTTCTCAGAAATCTTGGGGAAAAAATAAATCTCTAATCTCGCATAATTATTAAAAGGCTTATAATTTTTTTTCGAATTCTTCGTAATAATTTTTTGCCCATATTTTAATTTTTCTTATCTCTAAAATGTGAGAAAGTTTAAAAATTATAGTGGGGTAGCGAAATTTTAGGAAGAGAATTATTTCCCATTATTAAAAATCATTTGCAAGTTAAATTGTATTTTCTATCAATAATTTTTATAAACATTCAGAAATAAATTTTATGATTATTTATTTTGATATAGAAAGTTAATGGTGCAGAAAATGCATAAATTAAAAATGTTACCTAATCGAGTTAAAGTACCCCCACCAACCATGATATCAACCATTACCAATCTAACGACGCATATACTAAACGACCAAACTTTAAAACCTGCTGAAGGATATATTCTCAGCCGAGAAGAATTTTTCTTTCTGTATTAA
>JAAAKG020034941.1:0-19354 GCA_010014905.2 Druon quercuslanigerum
GGACAACTAGATAGTATGTGTCCTAGATGCTCGGGGTGTGCATGGCACGCCCTGCAGCTATCATCGGAAATGTCTTGACTCCAAATTTGGTGACGGTATGTTAAGGTGGAAATGACACTATCTTTGCATGCCAAAATGCCAAGTTCCTTTACTTTCTGAATCCGAGCTTTTAGGAGTGACACGATACCAATTTTCTGATTAGGGCATAGTAAATCGTTGAAAAATCCAAATTGTCATCAGTGAATTTCTTGAGAGGATGATTTGATAATAAAGGCTCAGTCTAAAATAATAATGTTACTACTGGTACCTTTGGTGGGACACATAAATTTTTAAAAGAAGAGAGAAATGTGAATTTTCGTAAATCGAAATCGTCAAATAGTTATGAATAAGAATTAGAAAGCAGGTGCTCTGCAAAATCAAGCATTGAATCGAATTTCATTATATCATCGCATCAGAAATGAAACCCGTTAATCTTCGTGAATTAAAAATACATTACTAAAGCTAAGCGACCCTATTAATAAACAAACAAAACAAAACAGCTTACAGAATAAGACTAATAATCTCATTGTACCAAACGGGAAAAATGAATTGCAGAGAATAATATACATTACATGATAGCTTGGTTTAGGATGAAAATTATTACGAGAAGGATTATAGCAATCGACGTGATCACGGATACAATTTTCAAGGAAACAGTAGAAATAAAAATCAGGGGTAACCACTCAACTATCAATACAAAAATAATTTTGAATACGATCAGCGAAAATCAATTTAAAAAAATTATTAACCTAAATACAAAAATAATTTCTAGCTTTAGCGAGATCTTCATTTTAGTGAGAGCATTCGGTGCATTGCGCTGTGCTTCCAATGTGCCTATTCACAAAGGATGGTACTTGCACATTTTTTTTATCTTATTGAAACAATTTTTTTCATTGTCAGCGTGGCTTAGTTTGGATACTCAGGGATGCTTGAAATGTAAAGGAATTGTTGACTTGTAATGATAATTACTATAAAAAAGTTCTTTTAACAAAGGCTACATATTATATATTTACCAGTCGCAAAGGATATTTCGGGATTAATATTACTTATACTTTTACCGTAAAGGGACTTGCATGTTGATTTCGGCAGTGAGAAAGTTTGCAGTGACAGGTGGTGAAAAGTTTTTGCGGATCTTATGTGGAAGGTCTGAGTAGAGTGTGAGGGTGGAAGCCTAGAGGGCGCGTATAGTTGTGAGATGTGAATTGGGAAGTTAATTTTCATTGTAGTTGTGAGGTGGACTTTGGCTAATTAGGGAAATTGAGGTTAGGTTGGCAAGGGTGCGTGGTAGTTACGTGGTCAGGAGTTTGGGTCTTCATGGTGGACAAGGTTGGTTCTCGTAGTGCTGGGGAATGTTAGGAGAGTGAAAAGGGTATCTATAGGGGCTGTGAGGGGTGAAATAGTGCAAAGAAAAGAAAAATTTGTGGCGGTAAGCGAAAACGGCCTTGAAAGGCATCTGTTGGCTGCGGTAGGTACTTCTTTGCATGGATAGGTCACAATTTTTGACGGAAGAGCGGGAGGCGGGCAGCGAGAGTACTGGCAGTGCAGTTAGTAAATTCAACGGGGTCGAAATTTCTATCAGGCCACGACGGCCAGCTGTGCGTGGCCCGTTGTCGAGTGGCGCGTCAGGCAGAGAAAAAGATCGGAACAAAGAAAACGCCAAAGCGAGGGAGAGAACGTCTAGCATCTCTTGAAGAGGAAAAGAGACTGCAAAGAAATTCCGGAGAAAAGCGCGCTAGAGAGTTCCTTTAAAAAGAGCGTACGGATACGTAGGTCAACCTTCCCCTCCCCCTAAAAATGGAGGGGCAGGCAGAAAAGGAGGCTCTAGGGGTGCTGATAGGCGAGGTCAGAGGGTTGAGGGAGTGGTGCCAGTAAAGAAGAAAAAAATGATCAAATGAAGCAGATGGAAGAAGAGATTAGGGAGTGGAAAGAAAGGACGGAAAAAGGCTTGGGAAGGTGGAGGGCAGGTCGGAAATGGAAGTAGTTGACAGAGTGAGGGCGAAAAGCAAGGTATTTGTGAGAGGGTGGAGAACATGATAGAAGAGAAAGTGGGGAAGCATAGGAAAAGGATAGGGAAAGGATAAGGGCATACGAGAAATAATGTTTTAATAAGAGGATTAAAGTTAAAGAGCGGGGAAGAAATGGAGGGGGTGGAAGCCCTGCTTCAGAGCATAGGGTAAGTTAAAGGCAAGGTAGAAAAATTTAGGATGAAGGGGAGGAAGGAGAATGAGGTGACGGTTGTGGAATTGGAGAGCTGAGAAGAAAAATTGGGGAGAATCCGTAACAAAAATAGGATAAAGGACTAGAAGGTTTATATCGATCAAGAATTGACGAGGAAGGAAAGGAATGTGCAGAGAATGCTAAACGACAGGGCTAGGAAGGAGAGGAGTGAAGGGAGTGCGACGAAGGTAGGGTATCGAAAAATAAAAATAGAGGAGAAAATGTGGGTATGGGACAAGGAAAAGAGTGTTTTGAAGCTAGTGCAGGGAAATCTGTTTCGTGGGAAGTAGGGGGGGGGGAGTAATAAAGGTCGGAGCAGTGTTAAAGCTGCTGTACTGGAACGTAGCAGGGGTAAAGAAGAAAGATAAGAATTTCTGTAGGTATATTTAGTAATTTTATGTGCTGGGATTGATAGAGACGTGGCGTTGGTAGAGAGAAAGGAATGGGATAGTGTAGAGCCAAAGTTGTTAAGGGTATATAGGTGGAGGCTACAGGAGGCGGTCAGAGTAAAGAGGAAAGGAAGGGCGAGTGGGGGAATGATAAAAGGCATTAGGGATGGATTAGGGGAAGCAGTTCATGGAGAGGGAGAGGAGCAGGCTGTGCAAATGAGGGCAGTAAAGATAGGAGGGGTAACATATAAGTTTGTGACTGTGTACAATAATGTTGGGATGGAAAGGGTTAAAGAAAGGGTTGAAAACTAACTAGGAGAGACCGATGAGGATATGGTTGTGCTGTGGGCAAATTTTAATGCGAAAAAGGGGGGAGGGGGCCTGTACTAAGAAGGGGAGAGATTCGAAAGGAAATCGAAGGATAAAATAATAAATAAAGAGGGGGGTATTTTAACAGACTGAATGGAGGGCAGAGGATGGGTAACTTTGGCTCGCCTCTCTCTCTCTCTCGTCGCTTATAATAAGAGAACATGCTCACAAGACTCTTCATAGTACATTCTATGGCATTAAACGTAGAGAAAAGCTATCGATGGTTCTTTCTAACATGTGTCTCAAGTCTGCTGGATTCAGAACGGAGACTGAGGGATTTCACTTTGCCTGTCAAGATGGCGATATAGACACCTTAGTTTACCGTAAGCACATAATAAATGTACCTGTATGCGATAAAAACTGCCGAGCATGCAAGCAAGAGGGAGAAGCACTTAGACATATTCTCAGTGGATGCTGAAAGTATGCACGCTACGGGTACATAGAGAGACACAAGAGGGCTCTAAACGTGTTATATTACCATCTTTGGAATTTATATCGTGTTAATATAATTCCCATCATGCCATACGCCCTGGAGAAACTGTAGTCCGTTGTGGAGAATGATCAGTGTAATTCTCGGCATCAGTTGATGGTAGTATCGTGACAAAGAAGGAAGAAAAATGGGTGATATATCAAGCTCTTCTTTTCAAGCTAAGCAAGCTGTACCAAGGATACAAATTCGATCTTGTGGTTCTCATAATCGGCTATCTTGGAGGTATGAAAGCTTAATTTGTTAGCGAACTTAAAAAAATACCGACTTGCCAGCATCAGACTCAGTACATCGCGAGCCTGATGCAAAGGCTGTTCTTTTGGGATCACTTCATCTGGTCCATTACCACTGATCCTCCTAACATTGTACGAAAGTTGGTAGCTCTAAAAAAGCATCTATAGTCGAAATCTTTACCTCCAGCTGTACCGTGTTGCACGTAGGATAGAAGGAGCAGAGGTGGACGACTTACATTTTGCCGTTGCGTCAGGATTGTTTGCTTTAAGAAACCATGATCGGAGCTTCTGGAGCCGACAATTTATCTAATATTAATAGCACAGGGATCTGGGAGGGTCTTCGATTGTGTGACTCGTAGGTCACGCATTTCCCCGCATATTTCAAAACAGGTTGAGCTTGTATCCCCCCCTTTAAACGGCCAGCTGTTTGTTTCCATGACATCGACCATCTCAACGCTGAACAACTAGCTATTCAGTAGCTACATAAACAGATGTACAAGCAACACTCCCCAACATTAGATCTTGCTTGCGCGGATAGTGATGCTTCAAACTTCCGGTTAAGGCGGGAAGGTTTTGTCATCGCTATCCAGAACAGGGTAATCAAGGCGAGAAATTAACAAAAATACATCCTCAGTATGGCGGTAGTTATTGAGAAATGCCGCCTTTGTGGAGATCCCATTGTAAACATCGAGCACACCACTTATGACTGTATGACACTTACCTTGCGAGAATACACGCGCAGATATAATGATGTTTCTGGGATAACTCACCAACAAAATGCCCTGAGCACTGGTTTCTAGAGAGATTTAAGCCTTACTGCATATATAGCCCAGTCAAAGAACTAGAGAACGAAAACCATCTTCTTCACTGGGACAGAATTATTCAGACTGACCAGCTAGTCAGACACAATTGTCCAGATCTCCTGTGGTTAGATAAACGTTCTCAACACGTGAGTATAATATATACTGAGAGGATTTAGAAATATTCGGAGCTGAAGCAGGAAATCCTGACCTTGTAGAGGGTACAAAAAGTCACCATCAACCCGGTCATGATCTCCTGAACTAGATAAGCTTGGAATTCGCTACATCTAATTCAGAAGGCAATATTGCTGAACTGTTATGTGGTCATCATGTGTACTCGGCAGATGATTGTGATAAACACATTTATTAATTAATTTTTTGTCTTTCAATTTTCGACCTTATTTGTGTACAAGCTTACATTGTTAATCGAAAGAGACCGCAATCTAAATCGAATAATCGCTACCCAAAAGTCGTTAGGATTATTACTAGCCGCTAGTGAATTCTGCAGTGTAGATTTTTATTGCCTCTTCTTGTACCTACGTAACTCCAGAAAAGATCTTTTGATTTTTAGGAATTCTGCCCCCTCCTTATCGGCAAAGTCCGACTTTTTAAAGATAGATGAGGCTGTGGTAACTTAGTTATTAGTAAGAGCATTTATTTTGCCTTTAGAGTACGCAGAGTTTTCACAAACAGACATTTCATGTATATATTCTCATTTGCGGTTTTAATTCCAAATTATTTTAGTAAACAATAAAAATTAGACTCTATTTACACTTGTGTCCATCTGTATGTAATACAAAATATCAACGCGAACCAGAATTTTAAAAAGGGACTGCCCATTGCGTTGAAATCAGAGTCCCATGATTTTGCTTATACAATGCTGCAGAATTTTCGGGGAAGAATTAACCTTCCAGGAATTTCAGGTTGCTGACACATTTATTAAAATCGTCTCCTAAAAACCTTGTTAAAATTTGAAAACCCGATATAACCCCCGAAAGGTTCTTTTCAAAAGTCTTCTCAAACAGTTTAGCATCAATGGATGGTTTAAAATACACATCGCCAACAATAAATTGAAATGTAGGGGAAATAAATAATATTTCAAATTTGAAATATTTACTTACAATAGCGGTGTGATCAGGGATCCGAACAGGGGATTTTAAATTCGATAAAGTTACCTATGTCTCGCACAGGCAGATGTTGCCCGAGCTAAATACGTAATCTGCGATATCAGAAAAATGATAAAAGCCGTGAGCTTTCTAGAACAAGATGCGAAGATTGTTTCCTTTAGGAGATTGAGATAAGTTAGTAGTACTTACTAGTTTTGTGACTCTTAAACAGAGGCTTCTTCTGCGTTTAAGCAATAAGAGAACTATTCGATCCATCATTTAGGAGCCCTTCAGCATAATACTGCTACCCTCAACGAACACGTTAATATCTTAATTTTTTAGCTTGGTCAGTATGACATAGGGCTTTCCTTTCTTGTCTTTCTTTTGGTGATCTGTCAAGTATGACAGAAATATTTCACTCTTTGGAAGCTGCGCGTTTGTTGAGAGCCTCCTGTTTCCATCTGCCAAAACTGAAACGCACAAGAACGGGCCTATTGTCTTGCGTCCTCCTCAGACAATAAATAGTAGCAATATTTAACTCATTAAGTGAAAGGCCAGAGCTAGTGAAATATTAAGAACAAATGAGAAGAGGTCCTTGCTAGATTCCACATCGACCGAAAGCTTGTGAATCAAAAGATTGCACAAGCGGGCTTGTCGCTGAAGAAAGTTAACCTGTCGCTTGAGTGAGCCACGCTTTTCCGCTAATTCCTGATGAAATTCTTTCAGCTTTTCGTGTTGGGCTTTGGATGTGCTGAATTCAATTTTTAGAACATCAAAATCTGACTTTAATTGAGCTGTGTCAGTTTCAGGCAGTTTGATGTCCTCTTTGGTTTTCTCTGTTTTGGCTTGGATGGAGTTTAATAACTTTAGCACACTTGAATCGCACTTATTTCTGTCAATAATAGCTACTTTGAAAGTTGGAGATATGAGCGATCAAAAACAGCTGTCACCTCACACGCAAACACAGATAGACACAAAAACGGTCAGAAATCTAAAGGCGAGCACGAGATACACATGTTGCTTACACCGGCGCCATGTTGCAATTCAATACGAAAGCAGTTTAATTTATCCGAAAAAACGCTACCTGCACAAAATTCAAACATTTCGCCCCCTCCCCATCATTAAATATTTGTGTAACTTCTACCATTTTTTCCACACAAAGCGCCATTCAATAGGAGTACATTTTGGCAAAATTTGAGTCCTATCGATTTTTTTGATGTGTACACTTGAGCCGAAATTCCCCAAATATATCTTTGTGACATATTCGTTTACACTCGATGTAAAGAAATTTAAATAAATATTTTCTTTTTAAGAATTAGAAACTTGAAAAGAAATGTATTTTTTTAGTAGCGTCATTTATTGTGTTCAGATTTTATGAAGATTTGTAATTCATTTCATGCAACATCCCTGTTAACGTGTTTTAAATAAATACAATTAAAAAGACACGCAATTTGTCGTTCAAAACTCACCCATAGATCTTTTTGAGGATAATTTAATCATTTTAGGTCTAGCAATAAGCTTCATAAAGTTAAAGTGTATAGTATTTTGAAATAATGCATGCGCAATTTCATGGAAAAAGTTATGAGAGATGTGACACATTATCGTATAGTAGGCGAGGTACTCAAAAGTCATGACATGAATCTTTGCGTAGCTCCTACCGTTTACAAGATATTTGCAATCCTTCGGTGAAATAAACTATTTCATCATTTGATTCATAATAATACACGTAGAATGCACATTTTTGATAAGAAACATGTCACTGAGTGTGAGACAAATGTCGAAATGCGGTTATAGCAACAATAAGCGTATTGAAAAGACGCAACGACGGCTTTAAATATTACAAAGACATAGAGTAATGAAGAAAGTCCTTCCGAAGTTTCTTATTATTGTCACTATATTAGATCCACCGTTTATACCTCACCTGGTATTGTTCTAATTTAGATTCTCCCCTTTTCACGGGGTTTAAGAGTCTTTCGGAACCATTTCAAACAAAGTACAACTTTTAAGTCTCTCAAAAGCGCCAATTAAGAACAAATTATTGGCCCTTTGATATGGAGTCTCTTCCTTCAAAGGTCTTCGAAATCTCTGGGAGGGAATCTACAATTTAAGGTTGCTTCCTAACCTCCAGAGATTTGATAGAAGCACTTAAAAATCTCAATTGGTACCTGGCTCAGGGATTGATCCCCGCGCCACATGCTTGGAAGCTCGGCACACTACCATCTGAGCCACAACAGCGGGGTTCTAGGTGGATCCAACTTCTGTAAGTTTCAATAGCAATAAAAGCTACATATGAAGGTACACGCTGTAGGTTGAGTGAGTGCTACCAAAAATAGCTTTCACGTTTCATTTTTCTTTTAATCTAATTTGTGCAATACACAAAAATGACTTTGAAAACAAAAAGAAAGAAAACTCTTGGGTTATATAGTCCGAATTAAAAAAAATTTTGCTATAAACAATGTAACCTTTTTTCATACTCTCTAAATAGCTGTTGGTTGATCAAGAATGTTCATCTAAACAGAATACACACATTTTTTCAAAACTTACTAAATCAGTACTGGTGACTTATAAAAAGTTCAACAATAGGAAAATTGATGCGAATTGAATATGTGAACAAATATGCTTCATATCGTATGGTCATATTTTCAATCTCAAAAAAGTTTTTCTTATGTAAACAGAATAAATAATTCTTTAAACTTTATAAGTATATACTGGTAAGTTATAAAGGTTTCAGCAATAGATTGTTCGACGGGACTCAAAGACAAGGTAACATTTTTGTTTTAAACCTGTAACCCTGGAAAAACTACTTCTGAATGGACGATCTAGCTCAAAATCCTATCAGACTGGATACCAATCCGAGAAATAAATCTTCTAAATTTTATGTTCGGAGCTCTATTAGTTTTCGAGATATGGTGGAGGTCCTGGGGTCGAATTATATCGAAATAATTAAAAAAAAAAGTAGATTTGAATATTTGTATCATTATAAACCACCCTCTTAAGACAGAGCATTTCTTTTAGTGGATAGTAATTCTACTTTGACTTATTTCAGTATAACTCTTTTCCATAATGCAAAGAAAATGAGCTAATTTACCAAAATTTTAAAAATATCCAGACAAATTTGTCACTCAAAAATCATTTCTGAAAACCAAGTTTACTAAACTATAGGAGATAGAACATCCAATTTTTCTTAGTTTCAATGGAAATTTTACACACTTATATTCTTATTCAGACTACTTTAGACGAAGGATGCTCTGAAAAGGAGAAATTACAGACTGCAAACCAAAAATTCAAGCTATGAAGGTATGAACCATTTAAAGCTTACAAGTTGTGCATTTGCGTATTTGTAGCACCTCAAAGAGCGCTGATTGTAAGGGCGATTAACTTTACATAATATTCTGGGTATAACCATCGCAACTTTGTTTCATTCTCATTGGCTATGATGTTTTTGTCAGCTCGAGTGCGCAACAGAAACAAGTGTCGACAATATGACGTTACAGTATATGCGACACTTCTCATTATCGACAATTGACTTGATTTGCCTGGGAGCATTTATGGGAGCAGTATTAAGGTTAATGCCGTAAGAGTGAGAAATATGGTAATAAATCGCTCTTAGCATTGTACCTTTGGATGTAGGTCGTTTCCACATGAGTTATACAACGAGATAGTATGTGTCGTAGATGTTCGGGGTGTGCATAACACGCTCTGCAACGATCATCGGGAATGTCTTGGCTCAAAATGTAGCGGCAGTATGCACGTACGACATCAACTGATCCTCCACGTTTCGTGCCGTTCATCCTCTTGTTGAGGAGCTACTCATAGAAGTTCTAATTGCGACTATATGTACTATATGTGTAGACATTCAAGATTCAGTATTTCGCGTCCACCTTAACGGCGTGAGATGTAGAGTCGCAGAGCATAAAACTTAAGATGCATGATTTTTTTTAAGAGATCTTAGCTCGTCCATCATCCATGGAACCACTACAAATAAATAGAGTACTACCAGAACGGCAAGCATGTTTATTGCAGATACTTTGTTCCTTGCTGAGAGTTCGGAAAACCAAATCTGCCCGATAAGACTTTTTTACCTACTTCGGGGAGTATTCTTTATATATGTCATATCCTGTATGCCGCTTTGTAGCCAAGGTGTCATATAGCACTTTTGTCAACGAGCTTAGGTTCTTCGGGGATACCATTAAGTTTTCCTCGCTTCAAATAAATCTTGACGCATAGCAAAGTGTGAGAGATACTGGCAATCATTTGAGGTTGAAGAGCAGTGGGCTCATGGAGTCGCTCTGAAAAAACACCTCTTTGGAAAGTGACGTTGTTAGTTGTCATACGATGTTTTCTAGAAGAGATGGTAAATCTGGTTTTCCAATGCAGCATCAATTTCTCTATGCACCTCACAAAGTGCGGATGAACCTTTAAGCTTTCCAAAAAACAGATGATAAGTCTATGGAAGGTCGAATTAAAAACTTTTCGGTAATCAATAAGGCCATTGATAGGTCGCGCTGGTAGAATGCTGCGTCTTTGCAAACACATCTGTCGATGAGCAGGTTCTCCCGATATTCTGTTACAGGTTTCTTTCAGCCTTGTTCGTACATTTCTTGTCACACAGGTCCAATTGTTCGGACAATCCTATCATTTAAGATAGCTGTAAGGGTCGTATGCAAAGTGTTGAGACAAGAGATTGGCCTGTAATTCTTCGGGTCAGCATAATTACACATCTTTGACAGGCGTGCTTTGCGTCCTTCAAACAACAAGTATGAAGCAGGATTTTTCGAATTTAGATATGAGGTGAATATGCGCGCCAGATACTAGTATGTTGAAGCAAACTTCTTCCACTAGAAGATGTTGATACCAACTGGTCCGGGAGCGAAATAGTTCTACATGTCTCTAATTACTTTTTCACCTCCTCGGTAGTAGTGGGTGGGCATTCTTCTCCTAATGTCAGATTGTACTCTATTTTGTTAACAATATGCTATCGAACCTTGGCAGTCCTGCCCAGCTCATCCTTATTGATAATCATAATGATAATTATGTTTCTGTCCATCTCTGAGCGGGCGGGGGTTTTGCGATCGCCTTTCATCCTAAATGTGTCCTTTAGGTTTTCCAAAACATGAAGAAAGATATTGCTTCTGCTTGTGCCGTGAAGTGAACAATTCTGACCTATATCGAACAGACTATGTAGTATTTTAAAGATATTATAAGTAAATAAAACTTTTAACTTTCAAATTCAAACTTTGAAAATTTAAAAATGTTGCATGCCGATATTTCTATTTTAAACGCATTTTAAATATATTTTTGCCTTGAAAACCACCTAGTGTATACAAATTCGAGATGAGAGTTATTGGACTCACAAGACGATTATTGCAACCAGCTTCCACGCTGAAAATTGCCATATTGTCACTAAGCACCTCGCAGGCCTCCACTGGGTCTATTAATAATATTATTATGATATAAGGGCCATCCAAAAAATACGTGATACATTTTTTGAAACTTCTGACCCCCTTCCCCCTAAACGTATCACGTAATTTGTGAATGACCCCATAACTGTAGTTATTGCACATTTTTGAAATATAATTTTTAATTTTTAAACGATTTTTTATCCTAAAATTCGACATCTATTTTGAATTCGGTGACCTTGAGAAAACCACTGTGACAAGTTGCATACAAATCAGACAATATTTGAATTTTGTAAAGCTATCGAAGTTAGTGAAGCTATCGAAGATTGTTTTGATATATATTTTAAATTTCATTATTCTTTAGTCATAAGAAAAGGCACAAAACAACTACTAAAGAACTTCAAATTATATTCACATCTATAAAAATGGTGCATGGAACACAAAAGTTCCAATGTTTCATACCCTGCCATGACTCAACACTAGAACTGAGAAATATTCTTTCTTAATGCAGTTTGATGTTTTTCTAAAGAAATATGTACGACGAAGTAGAAAGAAAGTGCATGTATAGACCAAGTGCAATATGTACTATACTCTATCATCGATGTGAGAGTCCGAAGGAAAATCATCAGAGTCATGTTACTTTACATGGCCTAGTATTAATAAAACTTTTATCGTACACACCGCCTGCGAAACTAAACAAGGTAGATGCAAATGAATTTAAATAATTGTGTCTGGCTGACGCTGACCCTTTAAGCAATATGCGAATTGATGACTTTAGGGGCTGATAAATTCGGATCATGTTTTTTTCGGGATTAACACAAGGAACATTAGGCTCTTTAATTTCTCAGAATACTATTTTTCGCTGGATATTATCCGTTGCAATACAGCAGTTACCCTGACATAGGTATATTTCAGCCCATTCTAGTATTACTGCCAAAGTGCTGCATGAGAACATAGCGCGTTCTTGGGAGATAAAGGAAACTCTTTTTGTTTGTTAGATCGTTGTTCTACTTATTATAGCAGCCCTTCAGAGCTAGAACGGATTTAGATTCTAATGCGGACTAGTCAGACACAGTTAAGCTTAGTTTATGAGCGTCATGGGTTTAGTTGTAAAATTAACAAATTGTTAGAGACATAAACAAACATGTATGTTTCACACCATTTCACACTGTTCAGTCTGCTGGATGTTGTAAAATATACATGCTTGTTTATGTCTCTAAAATTTTTTAATTTCACAACTAAATCCGTCCAGCAGACGAAGTCAAATTCAGTTTCACCTTCATTTATAAACTAATTTTATTATGAACGAAAACCAGGTTCAATACAATTTAATTTGAATATATTTATTTTTACCAGTAGTTAACAACGTCTACTAATTTACATCCTCAACTAAATGTTTATACCCTGGTCAACACCTACATCTTATACAGTACCATGACATTATCACACTGACTCCGCAGTGGTATTGGCCTGGCTCAGCAAACATCCTTCTTGTTGGAATTTGTTTCTGTCTTCACTTCTTAAGGCAGAAGTTTCCTTACTCCCACTTAATATCTTGACAGCCATTTAGTAGATTTTACCAATTTGTCGTGTTGTGGAAAATTGTGTCCATAACGAGATACCTAGTAGCAATTTGCCCCCCACTGCCGACATGTTTTTTTGAAGAGAATGCTTCAGGCCGTGCGATTTTTCCGTGAAATATGAAATCATAGTTTTGGCCAGTGTATAATAAATGAACTTCACTTTTATTTTTTTGCATAGATTTTCAAACCTATCCCAAAGATCGTCAAAACAAACTTATTTTTCTAGAAGAAAAACTTTTTCCGAAAATCACACATCTGGTAAATATGATAAAAAACCGGTTAAATTACCTAAACACTGTGATGTAAATCTACTTCAACGTTTTGTTGCTTTTACCAGACAGATTGTTAGCCCCACTAGTCAAGGAAGTACGGCTATCCTGTATCCTTTTTACCCTAACTAGACTTTTTTCTCTGTGTTATTTCTTTATATGTATCGAATTTAAACTTTGAAATTATAAGGAAGGTTTAAACAGAGTTCTATGAGACCAAGTTCACTATGCAATAGGATTTTTTGGGTGTACTATGAATATATTTCTGCCGTCCAAACAACAAAAGTAGTAAGGGGTCGTGCACATGGTACTTTACACGTTTTTATTTTGTTTAAATAAAGACGAGAAAAAAATTGCATTGAAGCCAAAAGGGATGCACGAATATAAACAAAAGAAAAACGTGTGACTTATTATGTGCACGAAGCCTAACTGTAATATTTCGGATGATTCCTGTTTCAACCTAACCTTAAATTTTATGCTTGCTCGAAGGTTTATTCATATTTCACAGAAATTTTTTTCATGAAATCAATAAATCTGGTTCGAATCTATTAATATTTTATTCGTATAATCGTATACCAACAATTAAAAATGGTAAAAGCAAAATCTTATTTAATTTAATTAATTTAACTTTTTTAATTAAAAATAAATTTAATACATGTTATTTAAAATTCAAGTGATAAGTAGGTAACTCATCCAAAATGTAGTTCATATTTTGTTATTATTTTCTACAAAACCTGAAGAATATCAATCAATGAAAGACTTAAAATTCGGCTTTTTTTGAAAAGCTTCAATATTAATTACTGATAATTATTTTATTGTTGCAGTTGAAACACATTGAACCAGTTACGGTATGGATAGCTGTCTCTGAAGACAGTGTAACGTTATTAGAATTGCAAACAATGTCTGTTATGTGCCGCTACAATTATACAAATATAATCACTTTTGGAGGGTGTTTAGATGATTTCATGTTGGTAGCATGTCCAGACGAAGGAGCTGCTGAGCAAAAACTTTTGTTTGCTCTTAGTAAACCTAAGGTAGCATGATTTTACCTAAATTTATTTTATAAGAATCGTTTCGAAAATTCTGCTCAATTTTGTTTCTCTTAGATTCTAGAAATAACCCTTTTGATTGCTGATTATATGAATGCTTTGGGCCACACATTGCCTGGAACTCCCCAAATGAATACATTAACAAGAAATGGCTCACACAGATCTATTAGGTCTACAATAAAACACACAACGGGTAAGTAAATAAGTGAATAATGCATTGATTTAAATACATATTTACTATAAATTTGACCTCTAGAAGATTTATAAATTCAAATCTTTCTTTAATGTTCTTTTTATGCTTTCCATTTATATTTCATACCTTGTTGATATCTAAAGCTCAGATATGATCAAAAGTCTTGAGTGTTTGCATCATACCATCATGCTGATTTTTTCTCCGATCTGATTTCATTTAATCATCTGCGAATTTCAAAGTTTAATAAAGGCTACATTGTTTAATTATATATCAATGTTAGTTTACTGAATTAAAAATTGATTTTTATAGGTTCAAGCTGTCTTACAACACAACCTGACATTCTAAAGTCAACTCCAGATCAACAAAGGCTGTGAACCTAATAAAGTATTTACTAATGACTTGAAAGTTTCTTACAACTGTAAACAACGTAAAAAAAAGTTGAAAATAATTTTTAACTTCAATGAAAATTGAAGATGAAACTGAAGCTAAATAATATGAAATATAAAATAAATTCATTGTCATGAATTTGTATACATTAAAAAAATTTATTACTTTTACATATTTTACTTCATTACAGGTCTGATGTGGACTAGCGGTTTTTGATCGATTTTTGTAGGCTAAAGGTGAATCTGTGTTAAAAATGTCCTATATAGTGAATTTTTTGATAAAATTAGGAGATCGCAAATGCAAATCTGTAGAATCCGCCTAGTCAATGGCAAACAGAAAAATAATAGAAAACGCAAACTAATATATTGTAAAGTTATGCATATGTAAAACAAAAAGTGATACGAAAGTTTATTTTTTGAAATATATCCAGTTACGAATTTTTGAATAATAATAAATTAAAAATTAAACTTTCGCATCTGGTGAAATAATTAATATATTTAAAATAATAATTTTAAAAACACTGTTTAAACAAACTTTTGAAAAAACATAATAACTCAATGTTTATACTTTAAGGTTTAACTTAAGGCTCAAATATTCTTAAAGCTGGTGTAAATTTACATCCTGCGACGATGGAAATTATTCGATCGGCGTGGTACGTCGTAAATAAGCAGGATTCTGTAAAAATACATATTTTCCTTCTCATTCTGCGTCGTCCATGAAGAAAGACATGCAGGACCTAAATTTTCATTGGTCAACCATGATCCAAATTATGGCCGTCCACCGTGAAATTACTTACGGTTCATAATAAGTTATCACACGCAGACAAAATGATATTTTGTGGTTAGGTCTCCCTAAAATTTTTCGTTATACTCAAACATCCTTTGTAGTTATTAAAAATAGAATTTTATATAATTGTAGAGTGTTTGATATGATCCTAATTACGTGAGTTTAATTAATTTCATTCCTACTGACGAGGTCTTGATGTCTCCTGCTGTTAATGGAATGCGTTAGCCTAGGCCCTCTGCTGTCGGGGATTCGGACCCATAGAGGATACTGATCTGAGAGCCCGAAGGCAAATAGACCAGGAGACGAAGCTCAGAGCGGCGTTCAAAGGTAGAATCAGGCTGGAGGCCGTGAATTCCGATTTAATATTTCATTAAAATGACGCCCAGGGTAGGGGCATAAATAATAAAATACAAAAATTGGGCCAGGAGCCTAAGCTCAGGGTGGCGTTCAAAGGTGGAATCAGGCTGGAGACCGTGTATTCCGGTTTAATATTTTATTGAAATTGCGCCCAGAGTAGGGGCATTAATAATAAAATATCAAAATTGAGCCAGGAGCCGAAGCTCAAGGCGGCGTTCGAAGTTGGAATCAGGCTCGAAAGTCATGAATTTCGATTTAATATTTTAATCAAATGACGCCTAGGGTAGGGGCATTAATAATAAAATACCAAAAATTGAGCCAGGAGCCGAAGCTCAGAGCGGCGTTCAAAGTTGAAAACAGGCTCGAGGCCGTGAATTCCGATTTATAATTTAAATAAAATGACGCCCAGGGTAAGCGCATTAATAATAAAATCTTAAAATTGAGCCACGAGCCGAAGCTCAGGGCGGCGTTCAAGATGTCAATTTGCTCTGAAAAAGCAGGTTATCATTTTTGAAGGCAGATGAAAAAATTTGTACGAAATGTCCAAACAAACTATATGTTTATCTCCTATCAACTCCCTAAGTAGATCAAGAGAGAGAGAGAGAGAGAGAGAGAGAGAGAGAGAGAGAGTCAGAGAGAAGAGAACACTTGGTGGTGTAGTGTTGGCGACGTTTACTCGTAACGTTAGAGCGGCCACTAGATTGTCCGTGTCGTATGCCGGTTGAAGGCCGAGTACGCACCACTAGCTTGCCTCAAGTCTCCCATTCTGGCTAATGCAAGTAGAGAAAGGACACCGGTTCGCGAGTTGCATCCCACCTTCCATCTGTCAGGCCCGCGCGCTAGTGTCCTTCCACTCGTGTTCGTGCGTGTTCAACCCCCATCTTTTTTCCGTCGTTTAAATGATAAAGTTTGGTTTATAATATGCATGTCTGAAAGATAATTCGGTTAAAAATACTTATACACCACCTGAATCCTCCATCGTTATTATTCTGGCATATTGACATATTGGATTTGTGTGAAACTGACTATTTAAAGCATTTCAAATTTGTGATTTTATTTGTATCATTTCAAATTCGTGATTTTATTATAAGTTTGTAACCTTTAAGAGTTACTGATAATTATCAGTTATAAGCATCCTACGAGAAAATTCTACTTGGAACCTGCATATTACTCATGATTAGTTTTGAAATCACGAATTCGAAATGGTCGATTATAAATAATTTGATCGGAAGAAACAAGGCTCGTGAAGGTGAGAGTGGGGAATTCGTTTATGTAAGACCGACACTCGTGATAATCACTAGTACTAGTTCTCCAGAGTCAGAATTCTCAGCTTTTCCTTTTTATACATTGAAGATGTATCATGCCATACGGGTAAAATTGTTCACGTATCCCCCCTACAATTTGGATGCATCCCAAACCGAATATGGTATGGAAAGTATTAGTTGAGTTGTAGGAGGTAATACGAGCGTGAATGCCCCGCGCCAAGTAGCTAGAGCGCTGGCGGGCGTGCTGTAGTGTCTCAGTGGTTCTAATGCCTGATTAAAAGTAACAAATTTCTTATTTTATTTTCACTTTTGCTGGCCTGTTATATTTTTAGATGGTTTTTGATGAGTCCATTAGCCTCCAATGTTTGAGCACGCCTAGGGCGCGTATCTGTTAAATCTCACGCTTCGCGCGCGGATATAATTACACCTCGCGCTACGCGTTCGGATATTTATACTTTGCGTATGGAATGCTAAGAATAGGATTTTAGTTTTCATATTATTTTTTATGAATAAAGCAAAATATCCTACAAATCTTCTTTTAGAGTTTTATGTATGTAGCTTCCTTTAACGCAATATTGAAATTTTGGATTTTTCCACACCAATGTGGATATATAAATTAATTAAAAACAAGAAAAAGCCTTCCTAAAACTTTTCCCCATATTTTGGGTTATATATCGGCATAAGATTTTAATTTTCAATTTTCTGCATACTTCTTTCGAGAAATGAAAACAAAATGACAAGTGCTATTGAAAAATGGTTAAGAGATATTGTGTAGGTTTTTTCAAAAACTAAAATTTCTCGTTAGTACTATTTCTCGTATTTTTCGTCGTTTGGTTCGAAATCTAAATTTTGTGGTGTCAAATTTTAGACAATTCTAATACTTCACCAATCATAAATGAAAAGAATGTAATAAATTATAACAAGCTGTGCATATCTTTTTTGGACGAACAATTTTTGTCTATCAGTTCGTTTTCGTACCTTTTATCGTTTTACACAAATTTTTCATTTTTATTTTTAATGTAATTTTTATGAATAAAACCAAAACTATGCGTCATATAAACAAGTAATTTATAACAAATTTATAGAGATGTTTTAGGTGCACAATTTTTGTCAAATAATTTTTATTCTTAACTTGTGACGATTTTCCAACAAAAAATTTTTTATTTGCAATGTTATTTTTCACGAATAAAACAAAAATTGAACCTCAAATCAAGAAGTGATTATAACCGAATTTGTAGATATTTTTGGGAACATAATTTTCCATTTTCCAAAGAAATACAACAATTTCTTATGACACCATTGTAGGGCTTTCAAAAATCAATGTTTTTCTTCTCTTGACTTTTTTCATGTCGTGCATTGTTTGGCTTAAAATTTCGATTTTTGGTTGATTTTTAAATTTTTGAAAATGCTATAACTTTAAAAATGTTCTTCTTAACGAAAAAAGTCATTAGGATAAATTGTTCCTCTTTTTTAATACTATAAACATCCGTAAATTGAATTTTTAAATTGAGAAAAAAGTGGTCTCAACAATTTTCAAAATGCTCTCACTTTTTTTAATTTTTATCCAAAATGACTGATTAACGAACTCACATTTTTTAGGGACCTAAGAAAAGTGTGCCGAAGATCAGTTTGATCCGTTTATTTTTTCGAGAGTTATCGTGTTTTCGGACGGAGAATGAGATAGAGATAGAATGAGATAGAGAGTTATAGGCAAAGAGATTAACACAAAAAACTCCCCGAAACATTGAAGGCAAATGGACTCATCAAAAACCATCTTGAAATATATCAAGCCTGCAGAACCGCCCAACAAAATAGCTTATTATTTTATTATTAACTACCGTCTTCCGAAAATAGCACCATGTTGAAAATTTAATATTGAAAATAACTAAATTATTCCCCAGATACATAAAAATGAAATTAACATAAAACGTTCGTTACACGTTAACAAAAAAATCCTTTAGGTAAATTATTTGAACCACTGAGCCACTACAGCACGCCCATAAGCGCTTGTATGCTCGTACTACCTCATACAACTCAACCAATACTTTCTATCATTTTTTTCTAGCCTAATTTAAAAAATGCCGATTTTGTAGAAAAACTGAAAAACGTCTTTTAAAATGAAAAATCAAGGTAAAATAATTTTTTCATTATTTAATGATTATTTTTATTGCAAACCTCGTTAAAATAACTTTCCATAACCCTCATGAAAAAGTGAAATTTGATAAGTTTATAAGGAGTTATGTACAACTGAGTGTTAGCGGTCAGGGTGAATCTTTGAAAATTCGTGCCCCTGTATGTTGACAACCTGTTTTATTAGGCGTATATATATATGTATATATATATTTAAACTATTTTTCATAAGGACAACCGCAGGATTTCGCCGGGATCGGGTGCTAATCTGAAAATTTGCACCCGATCCCAGCGAA
>JAAAKG020034952.1:0-19354 GCA_010014905.2 Druon quercuslanigerum
TGTATACAAGATTGTTAAATCATTAACAAATACTATCTTTTGTGACAGTCAGAATGACCCTTTTTGTTATACATTAATATATAAATAATTGAAGTGTGCCTCTGTCTCAAAACTGAGACATGCTGAAGTCGAATTTTTCGACTTTAGCATGTCTTGATTGGTACCAATTCAAGTGGAAACCAAGTCGAAGGATTTTTCCTCGGCTCTTTTCTCGAGAATCCTTATTCTTGGCTTCAAAATTCAACTGTTTGGTTGAAACTTCATCTATTTTGTTTGAAAATTTCAACAATTTAGTTGTAATTTTATCTTAGGGGTATCATATTAAATTCAGTATGGTACCTTTATATCAATTTTATTTAAAAGAATTTAACTTCATATTATTTGCCGTTTCACATGAAAAATCACCCTCAGTGTCCTATTTTCAGATTATTATAAGCTGTGCACTCCATTAAGATCTTATGTTTATATATTTTAGCTTTTATTTTAGGCCTTTATAAAAAGAAATAAATGAAAAGAAATTAAGTTGCAAGGGGCTGTGGGCGTATCGCATTTTTCACGTCAACCTTGGGGGCTCAAGCTTTGTGTCATGATCTGTAATAAGAAAAAAAGTAGATTTTCTATTACAAGCAATTTTTTGTTCCTAAAGAGCTGCAACAAAATGAACCCCTTCGGCTGAAAAGGAACACCAACCGTGAAATGCTTCCAAAAAAGACTCCAGTTGGCCCTCCAAACGATCCTAATTTTTAAAGAGACTTCTTCGAAAGAATCTATTTTTCGCTTTCCTAGCTTTGATACTTTTTCTAGTTAATAGAAAAACTTTATATAAAATCATACATGTAATAGATTTCTGACAGCCAGAATTTAATTAAGAGATGTGAATTTACAGAATATTATCCAAATTAGGGTTGATATAATTACTTGATAAATATCATTTATAGTTCTAATTATCGGCTGACAAGATTTGTAAATCCCTACCTTAGCAAACCAACTTTGCAAGCGGTTGGTTTGTAAGTGCGTCTTAATTCTGTTCTATCCAAGTGTCTCCAAAGGAATCCTATTGGATCTCCACAGGATTCTGTTGAAGTTAGTTCTGGAAGATATCAACTTTTATTTTAGCTCCAACTTAAGTAAACCTCCACTTTTCTCTGCGCATATTAAAATTCATTATATAATATTTTTAGTACCAGAAAATTTAATTTTGAAATTAAGAAGCTAACTTTAAACCAGGAAATGTCGGATCAAAATGCTAAAGTTAAGGTGCAACCTCTGGGATATGGAAAACAAGATATTATTAGATAGTTATGGGTCCCCATAGGAGCATTCAGGATACTCATATAATGCAAACTTGTGTCAGTGCGACTAAGCATGTATTTGCGAGTCTGAAACAAGATGGGTATGCTAATAATGTTGAATCCGAGTGGGGCCCGTACACAGAATTGCACTCGCATTAGGAAGTTTAACTCCGAATAATTTGCCTATTAACATTTTCGGGTCACCTTCACATATTCAACCGTTTGCACATTTTAAGCTGACTCGGAACTCTCCGTGCTTATTTTTCTAGCCTTCGTTAATCAATTTTCGACGCAAAAGGATATTTATGTCCTGTAAATTACGGTATTCATGTCCCTTCTTGTTCCAGTACACTAGCTACACGTGGATTATTCCATGTTATTTGGGAGATACGACACCTCGTTATAACTTTGAATTATGTAATATTAACTAGATCGAATCCATTTCAAATCAGGCAAGTTCTAAACTTGAAGTTGCAGCAACTCTCGAGGACGAAATATGGGGTCCATATCATGCCACATATGGCAAGTCTCTCTGCGGTCAATCACATATGCGACATGTCTCATGTGCGGCATGACACAGCTACGGAATGTCACAACTGCGGTATGTCACAGCTGCGGCATGTCCGACTTGCGGCATGTCACAACTGCGGCATCTCTACCTAGCGGCTTCTCTCACCAGTGGAAAGGGATTCGACCAATATTATTTCTGTGGCCAGACATAGGGTGCCTTCCCGCCCAGGTGTGCCATGAGAGATGCCGCAAAAATGTCATTTTCACTGTGAGAAACGCCGCGCGAGAGAGAAGCCGCTAGGTAGAGATGCCTCAGTTGCGACATGCTGCATATGAGAGAAGCCGCAGGTGTGACTTGCCGTAGAAGTGACATGCTACAGATGGGAAATGCCGAAGAAGTGACATGCTTCAGATGTGGCATGCCTCAGGTGGGACCTGCCGCAGAGAGACTTGCCGCATGGAATATGACATTTCCCCGAAATGTGTTGTTTTTTAAAAAGAAAATCAGGCTTTTTAGGAGAATATTAAAGTTCGAGTTCCGCAAAAAAGCATACTTATAATTTTTCCTTACTCTTTTTTTTTTAAATTTTCACGATATTAAGGAAAATATTAAATATCTCAATCAGGAAAAAAGTTACATAAGTTTAAAGAAAGAATGGGGATTTTTTTTAAATTGAAGAACAAATTTTAAATACGAATAACTTTTTTTCACGAATCGCAAAAATACGTACCACCTAATTATCTCTGAAAAACAAAATATTTTGCCCCCAAGATCTTCTGCGACTTAAAGTGTAGAACCTGCCTGGTTTGAAACGGAGTCGTTTAAATGAAAAATAAAATTTTCAAATGAAAATTCTATTATTTTTTTGTATTTTCAATAAGGCCCTTATGTCTGTTTAAATATTGGGTTTGTGTGTTTTGTTTTGTATGTTTATCAAATTAAATGGCAAAAAATGTTGTTGGTCGATTTTATAAAAAAAAAACACACACACCCTTATATTTTTTCCCAATTTTTAGTTGAAATTGCACTATCATAAAGAAAATGCCTTGTGAGTTTTATTCAGACTAAATAACTTTTGTGGCCAGAAGAATTTTTTTCATAAAATTTAATTCTCGCATTTTTCTTGCAAAAAAAATTAGATACAAAAAAATGTTAAGGAAATATTTTTAATGGTTAAGAGATTTCTGCAAACAGACATCTTACTTATTTATGATATTTTGCAGCATTTCCGAGAAAAATAAGAAAATTCAATTGTCATAACCAACAAAATTCTCCCGATCTGAAGAATAGTTTATCCCTTATAAAACTTATAAAATATCTTATTTATTTAATGAGATGCAGCCGAGCAATTTCATCCTTAATTTCACTCATGTCTAACGATATATCAGATTCATATATATCATCTTGCTCATACTCTATTACGTTAAGATCATCATTTTCGTGACCTATGTTATTAATATCATCTTCTACTGGAACATTTAAGGGGACACCAATTCTAGATGTAAAATGTGCATAAAATTTTTCGCAAAAACAAGTGCGCGATTCAATATTCCTTTCGGGAAACTGCAGTTTCAGCAGAGAAGCCAATTCTTTTAACTGCAAAAATCTGTTATTAATTATATTATAAATTGTTTTTCTGTGCACAGTTTCCAAATCAAGACACACTTGTCGTTAGAATTTTTAATTTATTCTTCGAAATTTACCCATTACTAAAATTTTTAGAATAACCACCGCTATTTCGTTAATTTTTAACATTTTCTAATTTTCTCGTCGATTTTAAAAGAAGGCGATAATCTCTACCAGAACCTGGGATGTACTCTTTAATATCTCAATCAGGTCTAATGTTATATGAGTTTGAAGAATTTTTTTTGTTTAAATACAAATCGAAAATTTACATATCGCATAATTTCCTCTAAAAAACAAAATATTTCGTCCATCACGGATCCTTACACAAAGCTTAAAACTCCAGAGTGACGTTACAAATACAGAGATTCCATCAATCTTTGGAAAAACAATTTTTTTAAAATTTAATTTGATAAATACCTAAAAAAACACAAACCCAATTTTTAAAAGGAAATAAGGGTCTGATGGGAGTTTCTAAAAAATAGGTGGATTTTTATTTAAAAACATTAAGTTATGTTAATTAAAATTTTTTTCCTCACATTTAAAAAAAATCCCCATTTTTTCTTTAAATTTATATAACTTTTGTCCTAAGTGAGAAATTTAGCATTTACCTTATAATGGTAAAACTTTTAAATAATAGCAAAAAATTTAGGTTGGTTTTTTTAAATCTATCTTTAATATTTTTCTAAAAAGCCTGATCTTCTTTCAAAAAAACAAAATCATTTGTCCTCGAGAGATTCTGCGACTTCAATTTTCAACCTACAAAGGTAAATTTTTAAACTAATATCCTAATTTAAATACGTATATTATCAACCAAACAGTAGAATTTGCGACTGAATAGTAGAACTTTTAATTTAAATTTTGTACGAAATAGTTAAATTAAAAAAAAAAGATTAATCAAACAGTTGCAAGGATCCAAACAGATTAATTTTTAGAAGGCCAGAGAAGATGAATGTAATAGAATAGTTTAATTTTTAATAAAATATTTATACTTTTAACTAACATCATTTTCTATTATTATAGGTACAGTATTAAGCCCAGTATAAAATTCTTGAAATTTCAAGTTTAAATATATTGCATTATCAACAAAACAGTTCAATTTTCTACCAAAGGTGATGAATTTTCAGTAAAAGAGATTTCAACTAAAAAGATCAATTTCGTTTAAAAAAACATGATTTTGCGACCAAATAGTTGAATTTTTAACAAAGAAGTTTAATTTAAGCATATCGATCTTTTGGTGTCAATAGCTTGAACAAGAAACTAAAGATTAATTTTAACTGTCAACCAAGTAGTTGTATTATTAATCCGGAAAGATAAATTTTTAACGACAGGTTTGAATCCTCAACCAAAGCAGATTAATTTTTAACTACAAAGTATCAAAGAGATAAATTTTTTAAAAAAGGGTGGCACTTTCAACCAAGAATAAAATTAATTTTGACAAATATAGTTTAAACTTTCATTGACGGTCGAAGAAATAATTGATTTGATTTTCATCAAGTCTGATATTTATTTTCAACAAAGTAGTTGAATTTTTAATGCAGAATATTCGTTTTCTTTGAAAAATATTAATTTGTAACAAAATACATTAAGTTTCAACAACATAATTTAAGTTTAATCTAAAAAAAACCTCAGTTTTCAATCAAAACTGAAATAGTTAAATTTAAAGTTTAAAAAATTTATTAATAAAAACACAAGTTTTTAAAAACTAGTTAAAATCTTCAACTTATAAAATAAATCGTTAGCAAAGTACTTTCACTTAGAATAGAAACAGATGCATTCTGAATGAAACCCCCTATAGATAAATTTTTAATTCAAAAAGATTATTTTCAGCAAAAAAATTTAGCTTCATTTTCAGTTAACGATATTAGTTAAAAAAAAACATATTTTAAACAAAATAGATAACTCTCAAACTATATAGTACAACTTTCGACCTTAATAGATGAATTCTGAACTGAAAATTTGATGGTGCACTGTTTAATTTTAAAGAAAGAACTTTCAAATTAAAATTGTCGAGTTTTCTTATCAGATTCTGTTTAATCAGTTCGCATTTAAAATAAAAACGAGAAAAGAGGGAAATTTCTATAAAACATGTAAAGAAGAGGTGTCCTTTAGTAAGCGGAAAAATAGAGAATTGGAGATAGAGTGTGAATCCTGTATTCAGATGGTTTACTTCTGATATAAAATCGCAAATTATAATTTTTGATTCGTCATAAATGTGATGTAGTATTCAAATTCAGTATGTAAATTTACTAACAATATTCTGCTTGAGCAGAATTGAGCCGTGAATGAAGGAAATAAATTGTTATTCAATCTTCATAATTTGATTCACTAACTTATAATTAGCGCAGCTTTAGATCATATTAAATTCTGATATAGAAGATGGAATTAACGTGCAATTTTATGCATAAAATGAGAAACGTTTCATATTGCTCTTCTTCTAAAGAGCTTGCGAAAGTTTGTAAACTAAGAATGGTCGGATCTATCTTTTGCAAAATGTATCTGACAGATAATTTGTCTGCAACTTCCAGCTGGAAAGAGTTTTTGTTGAAATTATCTAATCAGAAACTTTTACTCTTAATTATTGTGGTAGTTATAGTAATTTTATAAATTGTAGAATAACATATTGTAAAAAGAATTAAATTATTACTTTTATAAAATTAAAATTGAGCAATTACTGTCTGAAGCAAAGTCTATTTTATTTTCTTAAATCGAATAATGTTAATGAATAATGAAATCAATTCGAATATCTTTTTTCTAATTATCCAGAGTGTTTCTGACAAATTAATGATCATCCGTTGATGAAAATATCCATCGCGTCTTCAATACCTAGGAATAACATAATGGTGAAATATTTGTCATTTGAGTTCCTAAGAATAAAAAATACATCTAACATTTTTAGCAGTAGTTAATATTTGTTAAGCTATTCAAATTCAACCACTTATACATATTAATTAATTAATTAAGAATAATGTTAGACACTTAAATGATTGTGCAATGTTAAGTGTAACATGAATAAAACAAAAACTTAAAGACTTTAATTTTCCATTTAAAAGGCATCAATGTTCCTAAACTGTATTTACTTAAGTACTCAGGTTTAAACTTTTTACCCTGAAGTCAATTTATGAAATAAAATACATATTCAAAACATCAATTTCAAAATAGTCAAAAAAATTGTAGTAGCATGGTAATCTAAAATAAGAATAATTTTTTAGTATCTCAGACTGCACATCATAAGGAAAACTAAATCAATTTGTTTAACTATCTTAATTAAAGACAGGTTTTATGAAATTCATAACAACAATAAATAAAAGTGGATGATCACAATAGAAAAGGGAAATTTTTTACTCTTCCCTATATTGAAGGATTATCTGAAAGAATAAGAGGATCTCTGAAAAAATTCAATATCAATGATTTCTTCAAAAAATATAATATTTTTTATTATTAAAAAAGATAAGGAATCAAAAAAACTTATCTAATGAAGTTTACTTGATTACATATACCCGTTATAGCAAATTTTACATTAGGACACAGGCATTCTGATAACTGTATCGACTAGCAAACTTAAATATGACATATCAATAATTATTAATAATTTATTTTTAATTATCAACTTATTTTAAATTTAAAGCTCTCAAGCGCACTCAATAGGTCACTTACGTTTGAGCATGTACATATTTTGATTTTATTTTAATTTAACCTTGAAGAATGCGTGTCAAAACATCAGTTAAATGTATGGATATGGACACTTTTATTTATTTGAAATAAACATTTGATATTTTATTTGAAACAAATTACCAAAATAATTTGTCTTCTTAATCCTAATTTAGAAATTGTTTTACATCTCAATTATGTTCAAAGAAAGTTTTAATCTACGAAATTGATTTCTGAGTTTCTGGATAGGTCTCTCAAGAGATTATTGTTTTTGTGGACTATTCTATTTAGATTTAAATTTAAAACAGTTCTTTTTGGGTTCGACTATCATAGATTAAGCTTCAGAATAACTCCGACCTTCCTGATTTTGCACATTAAAATCCAAGCTAGGGAATATAAAAATTAGGCTTTTTAGTTGCAAAGGATGGAATTTTGTTAGAGTCCATATAGTGTGTAGATTTCCCATAAAATATAATATGGTGTCTTAAAATTATGGAGAGTTATGAATGACGCAGCTGTATTAGTAAAGTTTTTATCAGGAACATAATATGAATTCTCTTTGATGCTCGTGTTTTATGAGAGAGCCGGTTTTTACTGTAATTAAAGTAATGACCAGGCTCTTAAAGGTTTAAATGCCGTCCACATGCATACCTAACAACCCAATAATATTGCAATTACGCGAGCAAACACTAAAAATCTTGAATATTAAACGACCAAGAGTTTCTTTAAATTGAAAAATGTATGTCGGTCTTATGCACAAACTTAACTAAAGCTTATACACAGTGTTTCAAAAAATTTATATTGAAGGTAATTTGACTGTAACTTGAAAATGCAATGAACTTTTCTTAATATGATCTAATCAGAAAGATGCAGTAACAGGTATTAATTATTTTTTGTAATTTACATAACTTATATTAAATTAACTCAAATTACATCATCAGACATTGAATTGAAACAACTAATTGCGAGCCTGAGCAAAGAGTCTGAAAAAGAAAGCCTGACGGTATCTAAATAGGATGCATTTAGTAGATAGTAAGGAGTTCCAAAGTTCGCATATCGAAAAATATTAACATGAGAAGTTCTAATGACATGTTTAAGTATAGCAATGACCGGAGGAACATATTGTAATTTCATTCGAAAAAATTCGTCGAAAACCATTCAACCAATGAACAGGATTCTATCCCCGTCTGGATGACCAGTAAGCCAACTAATCACAATCTTCTTCTTTAAGGGTGTGTTGCTAGCTGACATCTATTGATTTCCAAGAAGAAGTCGAGGCCCGTATACGAAGAGAGAACATTTTAATCTATAGTGTCCAATTAAACTTATGCCCTTCCGCACAAGAATCCGTCACATCCTGAATGCGTTTCAGAGCTTTCCTTCTTCGATACCCAGCATCTTCTGTAACTATTGTGAGGACCATTTAGAAAATAAAAACGTGGTACACGATTTGTTTAGTACGTTACACTCCAAGTTGGAAGTTTCGAAAGACTTACAGAGACGATCTAACGGCAATCTAAGCAGCAGCCAACCCTTTTGGCTTAGAGCCAGCGTGTAGCTACACGAGCTCCCAAATAACTTACTTATATTGCAAGTTGGATTATGGTTTAATCAGAGTGAATTTGAAGATAACAAAAGTAAATTAGTTGAATCTCAATTAGCCTTCTTGGGAATTGATTGATTTTGATTTTTGCAAATCAGTGTTTATATTTCATTGACTTGAAAGTAACCATACGTTGTTCTCTTTCTGTCCAAAGTTAGTCAGTCATTAATTTATTAACATTATTTGATTTCCTTGCAATGTACAGCTCGATTTTTTTAAACATATGACTCATAATTATAGGCTTTCACTCACGTATTAATTTTCTTATGAAGATCAAGAAAAGACAAGCAGCGCAAATGCATCAGAATAGACTAGTAGAAGAACTTAATTAAACACCATCCTAACCGAGGGCTTTCCACGGTTTACTTTTACTTATGGAAGCTGCTGTTTCGGATTTAGTGACCGGATGATAAAAAGGGCACGTATTCATGTTCTAGCAATGTCAAGGGTAACTTAATCAAATTTGTGCATCCTCTCATAAAAAAGGAGTGGATTTTTGTTATACATGATTTCCAAGTGGGCGATGTTGAAATCTTGTTGCATCAGGAACAAAAGAAGATACAATAAAGTTCACATAAAACTATACCCACTGTATAGAAGGAATCTCCGAGTCTATCTTTTTAGAATTTAAAAGCGAAATATAAACCGCTTTATCTACATTAAATTTAGGTATCTACACATATTCAGACTTTTTTCTGGTCCCTCATTATTATTCAAGCAGACCCGGTCATACTAGGTGAGAGAAAAATATTGAAGCAAAGAAAAAAGTAAATTACTTTAAAACTTTTAAATTAAAAATTGTATTATCAATTTAGAATGAAATGATTTTCTAAATTAATAAACCTAATAATTATTCAAAGTAACTCGTTAGCCACTTTCTGATTATTCAGAACATTTTCGCCAATCAGTAACGAATTGAAATGATTGGTTTATGTATCACATTAGGGAATCAAAATAAAGGATTAAGTTGTTTACTTAGCAAAGAAGGTCGAGTCTCAAAAAACGAATGATTTGAGAAATCTTCCGGAAATTACGATTGTAAAAACTGAAGATTAACAATATTGGTATGTTTATATCTAAAAATGAAGCAGCAGTCATGCCGCAATTAGATGTTCTGCTGTTTGGTGAACCTAACGACAAGCCTCTTGCTCACTGCAGATACCCAAGTCCTCAGGTTAACAGGGTGCTACTAGGGCCAAAGCTGATTCACTCATGTAAAATGTATGCCAAATCAACGTAAATGTATAATTTTGACAAACTTGTGAAGTTCGTAGTATCTTGTAGTAAGTGACAATATCCCAGCGCTAAATCAATAGACGTTCTTTATTATATTTCACCTAAGTTTATCTAATATAATATCTATAAACTAAAATGTCTGTAATATAATGTCTATTTGACATTGAAGATAAATCTGGCAATTAGTCAAAAGATTTTCAGGAAATTTGCATGCGTGCGGGCGTAAAAGCAGAGGTGAATCTTACGCACACTTTTGAAAACAGAATTCCGATAAACAGGGACGTTTGTGATCGGAAATAGTTAGTTTCGTATAGATTAATGCTCTTCCGTTGAATATAACAACCATCGCGTATCATCCTTTATATCTAACTCCTTTTGATAAACGTTTAATACTCCTATAATCCCTAAGAATAAGATAAACGTCAAATATAAATAATGTACCTTAAGTGCCTCATTATAAAAAATAAATTGGACAATTTTCCAGAATAAGTTACAATTTTTTAATTTTATTAAAATAAAAACATTTATGCACCACACATAATTTCGGAAAATATATGAAATAAAATCAAAATTTCAATTACATATTTCACCGTTTTGCAAATTAAATTTTTTTGAAGAAGGATCTTCTTCACTCTTCTAGGAATCGACACGCGGAACTTTCGATTGCCGGTCGGATGCTTTCCCTTAAGCTACTAGAGGTCGAAGGAGGAATCCTTTTTTAGAAATAAACGCATTATCTGTATTATCATCCGAGAATAATTGACATTTTTAACGTCTTTTCAAACTAGATGGAGGTATGAATTTTAAAAAAATTTTGAATTATTTTGTTCTAAAAAAAGATCTTCTTCGCTCCCTTATAAAAGCACACGACCGGCAATCGGTAGTTCTATGCTTCGATTCCCAGCGGAGAGAGAAGATCTTTTTCAAACAACATTTAATTTAAAAAAATGCATTTATAGCTCCATCTAGTCTGAAAAGACCTAAAGAAGTCTTGTTATTCTCCAATAAAAATAGATATTGCTTGAATAATTAATTTTGACATATACAATAATTGTGCTTGAAGCATAAACTAAGCAAACTTTAGAACTTAGAACGTTCTGTTTTTTATTAAATTATTCAGAATATTTATGCATACCAAAAATATTTGGTATAACTTCACCAAATTTTGGTGAGACATGAGAAATAAAACATATTTTCAAAAAATAAATTTGGAAAAAGAAGGAAAGAATATGTTAGTAGCAGTCACCCATCAGACGACAGGAAGACATATTTGTGCTTCAGGTTTTTTGCAACTTCCGGAATAAATAATAATTTTTCGGTGCAACCTACCGAGGGACACATAATTTTATGAAAAATAATTTACACAGTGTGTCTAATGCGCAATTTTCCAATGCAATCTAACCCACGAGTTTCATGCAAGAAATGTCAGGTATTTTAATTTAAAATTGGTAGGTTTCAATCAATTTATAATACTTTTATTTATAATTAGGCGGAAAGTTATTTTTTACTCTCAGTAACAAGAAAACTTGCTTGCTCGTGGAAAAAAATTTTATGTACGATATATCAGGGACCCAAGTGCTCATAAAATGAGCAATCGAGAACAAAAGAAAACACCTATAACAATGTGGTTCTAAGCAGTTTTATTGTTATGGCTATTTTGTAAAATAATTGAGATTGTTAGGACTGATATTAGGAAATAAATTTATAACTTTTAAATTCAACTCGTAAGCAACTAAGATTTCAAAGTAAATCGTCACTAAAATTGTACAAGCTTTCAAAATAAAATGCATCCAATTTACTTTCTGATATTAATTTTTAGAAATTATAGGACATTTGAAGTTAAGAAATGCTTTATTGAGTCTAAACTAAGAGCAATTTAAATTATTTTATTTCATTTTATTTCAAATATGTATAACAAGAATTTTTTGTTTCGAAAAAAGTGTAATCCTTGGTCTTTCGTGTTCAGGTAATTGTAATTAAACAGTTTACATTCACAAACATATTAAAAGAAATAAATCTGTATCAGCGCATGGCAATTAAAGTTACGAGTTAAGACAAAAAATTATAAGTAAAGGTTCTGCAACACCCATAAAGTTTATATCTTTTATTTGATTTAGTTTTATTCAGTTTATTTCATCACGTATTTCCGATAAGAAAGAAAACTTGTTTGTCAATTTTATTCAAAATTATCAATATTCGGTAACTCAAATTGAAACTTAAAATTTTTCTTTACAATTGTGCGCAGAATTCGAATGAAAACTTACTTTTTAAATTTACCCTCTATAAGTCTGTTTTATAGGGTCCAAATCCGTATTAGCGAAAAGTTTAGTCTTCGAGATTTAACGCAGATTCTGATTTCTGTTAGTTTCTTTTTAGGTACACATTGTTTCTAATAGATATGGTATTACTTTTTAATAATCATTATATGTTTTAATTAATTGTTTAAGCAACCTTTTATTGTTTATAATAATTTTCAATTAGAATAGATTCAGAAAGTTACAGTTTTCCCAAAATTTTCCACCCGTTGCCCACTTTTCGATTAGATAGAGGTTCTAAATTGTCCAAATTTGCAAAAATAGAGAGCAAACTATTAATAAATGCAATTTAATAAACTTTATTTTTTAAAACAAATTACTATTGTTAACCACTATCTTCTCCTATATTAATCCAATAATTTTGCGTTTTTTCTCGAACTTCCCACTTTTTGTCAACTTCTTACTTAGAGCGAGGTAATACTTAGAGTAATGTAATAAACACAATTTTTTTAACATATCATTACTATAGTAATACTAGACAGTTATAGTTTTTTTTTAATTTCACTAACTTTTCCACTGGGTACTTAGTAAAACAAAAATTAATACAATTTAAGAAACATAATTGTTTAAAAAATTGGTTATTGTTCATATTTTCTTTTAGAGTAATGCTATAACCTTGTGGGATTTTCTGACATTTCCAGGGTTTATTTACACTATTTTAGGAACTAATAATAAATAATAATTGGATTTATTAAATTATCATCTTTATCTAATTGAAAAGTATACATCAAATGAAAAAATTTAGAAATAGATGCAATCATATTGCATTATTTTGAAAGAATATTATTTTAAGTAATAATAAGTAGTTTTAAAAATGTGTTTTTAAATTTAATTGATAATTGTCTTGTTCAATATCTACTTATCAATAAAAAGTAATATCTTATGTATAAGAAACTATTTTCATTTTATAATAGTGGGCTTGCAAAACCTCGAAATATCATTTGAAAAGAAAGCTTTTATTTTTTTCGTAGTTTTAAAGAAATTTGGGGGCAATATGCATGCAACTTCGAAAAAAAACTGATTAATGCATTTATGGGCCAACCTATTATACAAACATAGGAAAACACCAAGGATCGTTCGGATAAAAATGATAATTTTAAGTAGAAAGTATTATTACTATACGCTTGAATTAAATCTGGATACATGAAAATGCTTGCATTCCAATTCGGCACTTTTCGTTAAAATATAATCTATTAGAAACATATTTTGAGAATGTCAATTTTTAAATATAGCGCCAAAAAGTTTTTTGTATTAATAATGTAACATGTAGGGCCATTTTGTTACATATGGATTCCATAATAATTGTTTTTAAGGGTTTAAATTTTCATTTAAATTGAAAAGCGCTTAATCCTAAACTACCAATCTAAAATCGCAAATTGAAATGAATAGTTGTACAGTAGAGAAATAGTGAAAAACTATCATTAATAACCTCACAACTACATTTAAATTATTGCTTCGTGGTGCAAAAATTTGAGTCCAAAAAAATCTCTAATCTATTTTTATATTAATGTGTCAAGTGTTTGCAAGGTTTTTATCCAACTGCAGATAAAAAATATATCTGGGATTTTCTGTGCCAAGCTCGGATCAAAGAAGACTCTTCTGGACTTAGTGCTCAGAAAGGAAAGAAAACGAACCCATTTCTAGAAGATTACACACTAATGAAAAATAGATTTATATCCCATTTTGAAATCCGTTATATTTTCAGAACAATTTTAGGTTAAAGATCACAATATGCTAAATTCAGTTTGTAAATCGCAGGAAAATATCAAGTTTTCCTATGATAAAAAAAAGGGTTTTACTTATTCTTCATAAAGTGATTGATACACTACACTATTAGCCGATCACTTTAACCATTAACTTGTTTACCCGTGCATTAGCCACCATCACCCTTAGCTTTTACGTCCTTGCTTTGTAAATGTGAAATTGATGATTATTTACAGGGCAAGTCTTCCAAAGAAAGTTTATTTTAACTAAAAATAATTCAAAGCAAATCTATAATAATTTTTATATATTTTAAGTAAAAACGATATACCCTGATGGTTTTATTTAGTCATCAATTCAAAAAATGTTTATTAATATTGTGTTGCTAATGCTACACATTATGAATCCTGAAAGCCCTGAGAGATTTCCATAATATAGAGACTTATAGTATAATCTTAACACACGATTTATTATAAAAATATAGAGAAATTTAATTCAATATTCATTATATAATATACAGCTCATTAATTATGCTTTTAATAATCACAATAAATTTTTTTTAACTATCTCAAAAGCGCTCTAATTCAGATTTCTCACGGAAAGAAGCGGTTTCTATAAAATTAAGAATGGGTTTTCATAACGTAAACAATAATTCTGTAAGACAATTAACTTTTTCCATGCATATTTTAAACATTAAGTGCTTATCTTAGCTGCTATCATTAATCAATTTTTTAATGCGAGAAGGTATAAATGTGCGATAATTTACGGTTTAATGTCCCTCCTAATCCAGTACAAAAGCTGCACCTACATTATCCATTATAATTTGGGAGAGACGGCGCCTAGTTATCACTTTGAATTATTTCTTATGAACTGATTTCAATTGATCAAATATTTTGCAAAAAGAGAAGCAAATTTTTTATTGTTAAACTTAAGTAAGCAAGAATAAAGAACATCAATTTCTATTTAATCTTCATAAATTAATACACTAACTTATAATTAGTCCAAATTATAAAGAATTCTGCATTATGCCTGAAGAAAATGTAATTGACGTGGAAACCGGAAATGGTTGGATCCATATTAATCCAAACTTATAGGATAGGTACATAATTTCACTGTAACTTGGGAGCTTAAAGTGCTTTTATTAAAATTATCCAATCAGAAATTTCCAGTCGTTTATATTGTGGTAGATCGACTGGCTCTATTAAATTGCAGAATGAAATATTAATGAAACAATTAAATAACTTACTATACATCTTTTGAATAAAAAAATGGTCTCACCGCCTACTAATGTTAAAATTTTTTAAACCAATAATTAAGCAATTAATTTAAATAATTGATCAAATTAATTTGCCTGATATTTTCTTGAAAATATCTAGAACGTTTTCAGAAATGAGCTAGTGATTGCAAATAATAAATTATTGATCAATAGTTACTTTTCTGATCAGCAATCATTAGTTCCGGTGGATTAATGCTCTCCTGTTGAAGATAACATACATCTCGTCTTTTGTATCGAACTGCCTGTAGTAAATTTTCAATGCCTATTTAATCAATCGGAATTATCTAAATTATTCATGGTGTGTCATAAAAACCTTCTAAAAAAATGGGACATTTCTCTAGGACGAATGACAATTTCTTAGATTTTTTAAAATTAAAATAATTATAATTACGCTGTACTTTATTTCAGGGAATGTACTTTGGACAACAAGTTCTAAATAATAAAATTATGGTATAATTTTATCAGTAGAAAAAGTCGTACCTAAAGAAGTGGCTATTAAATTTAAGATTTTGAACTAAAGTTTGCTTAAAGAATAAAATATATTTTGAAACTTGAATAAAAGAAAAAAGGCGAAAAGAAAGTTTCCGTAACAGTGATCCATCAATTTTCCCTCATAATTCTTTTCCACAGCTGAAATAATTATTATTCTTTACTGTAATTTTATAAAGGAAATGATAAGGATAATTAATGCAATATAATATTATCTTATGAGAATTGAAAAAAAAACAATTCTTATTGACTAAATTATTATCTTTTGGCCGAATATTTCAATATATACCTGTTAACATAAGTGAATTTGAAATCGAAATTTACTACATTTTCCGAATCACTTTTAACAAAGTAGTTAAATTTAAATACTGAAAAAGATTAACTTTTAACCAGGAAAGAAGATATTTTAACGAAAAACATTAAACTTCAACTAAAAATAAATTTTTAACAGAATGTGTTTCTTCAGGCTGAAAACACCAATTTCTTAGAAGACAGGTTTATTTTCAACCAAAAAAGATGTATTTTCAATTTAATAGAACATTTTTTAACCAAAGAAATCAATTTTCAACAATGCAGTACACACAAGAAATTTCTGAATTATAAAAAAAAAATTTAATAATAAATCGAAATATAAACAAAATAGTTCAATTTTCAAACCGAAAAGAAAACTGTGTATTAGACAGTTGTATTCTTAATCCAAAAAGATCAACTTTCTATAAAAAAAATGTGAATTTCTATCAAAACAGGTAAAGTTTTTAAAACGAATAATTAAGTTTTCAACAGCAAAATAAACTCTTAATCTGTTAAATTTAACCGAAAAAACCCAATTTTGCACCTAATAGTTATATCCTCAACCAAGAAAATGCATTTTCAACAAATAAAATTAATTTTCTACTCAGTAGAACGATTTTTTAATAATATACGTGAATTTTATAACAGTCAATTTTTTCGGCTTCTAAACTATAGATTATAAGTCAAAAATAGAATCTTTGAAGTTTTAGGTAAAAAAATTAATCTTGAACCGATAATAAAAAATTCAACGATAAGTTTAAATTTTCAAACAAATTTTTTAACTTTTGAGCTAAAAGCAGAATTCACGACAAAACTGTTGAGTTTTTAAACCTAAAAAGAAATTTTCAACTAAAAAGTCAATTTTCAACCAAATAGCTGATTTTTTACTAAAATTACATATTTTTCAACCCCAACAAAATTTCAAACATAACAGCACATTTTTTTATTGAAAAATATAAATTTTCTCTTAAAAATTTAAATATTAAAATCTAAAATATGAATTGTCAACAAAAAAAGGTAATTTTAAACGAAATAGTTGAATTTTAAACTAAAAGGAATACATTTTTAACTATAAATTAAATAGTTAAATATGCAGTTCAAAATACGGATTTATGACCAAAAGAAGGAATTTTCAAGAAAATATTTAAATTTTTAATCCAGAAAATAAATTTTATATCAGCAGAGACAAGCTTCTAACAAAATACATTAATTTTCAACCAACTAAAGTTGAAAAATCGACCAAGTCGTAATGGATGATTTAATAGTTAAAGTTTTAACTAAAAACTAATTTTTCACCAGCTTTTCAATTAAAATAATAAACTTTAAATAAAAAATACTTGGATTTTCTTATTGGTTTCTATTTGTTTTGTTTCGCATTTAAACGAAAAAAAACATAATAGCGAAAAATTTTTTGAAAACGTCAGTGTTCACATTTTTATATTCTAAGTGTGATTTCATATTCACCCTTTCCTCTCTACGTCATAAATAGTCACAAAACCTGTTACCCACCCCACGTGTAAGAGTTACGTAGTTTTTGAATGACAAATTTCTTTCAGGGAGTATTTCAATTTTTAATTAATTCACATGTTTGTTGCAAGGATTAACTGTCCAGGGGGAAAAAGAGTAATAAAAAAATTGTAATGCTCACATTGCAGTTGGATAATAAAAAAATTTTGGAATCACTGTCGGATATAATGTACAAGAAACAATATGATATATACGTCTATATATATAAAACTATTAAAATTAAACGCTCCTCGCAAACAGAGGTGCTTAAAACGTAGAAAATAATTAAATAAATTCTGATGTTAATTTTATCCTGATTATTGGTCAATTATCTTCTTGAAAATTTTTTTATTTTTTTTTTTTAAGTATCAGATATTTTTGAGTTAAAAAATCCTAAATTAACTCTGAAATGAAGTAAATCTAAATTATTCATTAATTATTCACATTTTATAAAAATCACTTACTGCGTGAAATGGTGTTAAAAGTTATTTTAAAATAAATATTTATACATAATAAATTTAATAAAATGTTTAATTCTGTACGTATGCGTCAATTTTGTTTTAGTTTATTTCAGAAAATTATGTAATTATGTACATACGTGATTAAATTGAATACAAATTTCCATCAGTTTAATTTCTTGGTGTAAGAAATGAGATTATAAGTAATATTAATTAGTTTTTTAATGAAATTAATACTAGTTTATTAAAGCCTAATTGTTTTGAATGTATGAATAAAAATTATTTTTGTGTAACTTTTATCATATGTGTCTATATAGTGTATGTAGCTAAATGTAAATTTATATTGATTTGCATTAGAAATTAAGGCAAAGAATATGTCAATTAGTGGAAAACTTTCCAATAGAAAATCGTATAAAAATAAATCTAACTGTTTTCTGAGATAATATAACATTTTAATTTTTTATTTGAAAAAAAGTACTTATGATAAATCGTATTTAATTTACGGAATATTCAAAGAAAAATCATCATATTAATTTTAGGGTAATAATGAATAATAAAGTGATTGCATCTGCCATGTTAAGTATAACTCAAACCAAAGAAAAATTTTAATTCTTAATTTTTTTATTTAAAATTCACATGACTAAACCCTATTAAATAAATATATCAAGTATGAAATTTTATTTTACTAAAGTTATTTTTAAAATAATATTTATTTTTAAAACTTAAATTTTTCTAAGTAGCAAGAGAATATTAGTAGCAATTATTCATCAGATGACGGGAAGGCACAGGAAGCTAGTTTGTTTTGGCACAGGTTTCTTGCGGTTCCTGAAATAATTCTTTTCCATAGCTAAAATAATTATTAATATGCATTATTCTCATGGATGATAAATTATGAAAAAAATGAAGAAAGTTGTTGTACCTAACTTATGAATATGTATAAAGTCAATAATAATTGAATAAATAATGATCTGTTTACCAAAAAATTTTTATTTCAGAATGAGATCGATCTAAAGAGATCGAGAATTATTGTTTTCTCATGAAATCGCATGTTTTATATAATTTTTTGTAAATTGTTGAGAATAGTAATAATCTGTATATGAAGTCTTAACTATTCTTTGGACATGATAAATACTACAAATAATTGATAAAAATATTAATAGTAAAGTGATCTTATTGGTGATTGATTTTCGCATATAATAATGCAATGTAAATAATGAAAACACTGAAATATATTGCTTTTTGGTGTGATTGAAAATATGCAAGCGATTAGAAAAATTTGGCAATTTTAATAAATGTATCAAAAAAATATGACAAACACGATAATAATAATTTAAAAATAATAATTAGTAAAGGGACAAAATATATAATACTACTTAAATATTATATAATATGCATTTATATT
>JAAAKG020034963.1:0-19353 GCA_010014905.2 Druon quercuslanigerum
GATCCCTACACTACCGAGAAGTGCGGACCCTTCTCGGTGTGTTTTTGAACATTTTTTTCACCATGCCCTCGTAAAAAAAAACTATATCAAGAAATGTCAAGTTTTATCATGGGGCCAGTTAACGCTAACTTTTGGCGTCATACTGTTTTACTAGTGACTCAGTACTGATAAGCTTACTGGTAAAATACTGACGTAAGCGCTTAGCCAATAGTTGGCATTTTACTGTCTCTTTACGGATATGAAATACTGGTGATATTGCTTCAGTGCTCTTTAAAGACTGCTAATCAATACATAAAATTGCTATCATTAGGGGGTTTACCAGTAGCATGCCACTAGTCATGCCCATATTCCACCAGCACCGCACCAATAGATAAACTCACCTGATGGTACTAGAGCTGTACCATGCAAATGGTACATTCCCCCCTTACAATCTAAAAATTTACAGGGATTTAAAGTTTCGGATTCTGGTCAATTTCATTACAAATAAATTAAAATAGAAACGTAAAAAAGTTATGCAAGCATAAAATATTAACAGTTTATTTCCATGTATCTTTTAAACATAATTAATATATATAGCACAAATGAAATAAATTTTATTTACACAGGCATTCCATTTAAGTATCTCTCATTGACGTCGTTCCTAGAGCTGATGGCTTCGGAATTTGTGACGGGTGCAGCGCGGGAGAAGCTGCTCAGTTAAGCTTGACAAACAGCAAGGGCGCACTCTACATTGCATTATTTGCTTCAGGTTGCGTCGTCCATTCAAATCCAACAGAAATAATTCACTGGCCCTGCCTGTTTACATGCGGAGCTAACAAAGGTTGTGTTCGCTTCAAATGCAGGCTGTTTGGATCCATGCCCCGAAGGTCTGCTATGCTGTCGAAAATTTAAAATTCGTATCGGAATTTTGGATGATTTACTTTTCACTTTACCAAACTTTAGAAAAAAACATAAATCCCTTGCTTGAAGTTTAAATTGTTGCACAAACATTTTGCGGTATGATGTATGAAATATACTTCGAAAACACATACTACCAGAAAGGTCTTCATGATTTTTATTAATTTTTTGATAAGGTGACATAAAGTACATCTAAGATATATATACGACCTTTTAATTTAGAACGACAGTGTGCAGAAAATTCTCCGAGAAAATTCCCGAATCAGCGTTGGTGCCGAGGTTTCTTTATAATATATTAAATTAAAAAATAAATGGTTATGTATATGCAATGAAATATGATCTTCTAGTACACATTTTTCTTAATGGAATTATTGAGTTAGCTGTAAAGAATCCTGATTTACCACCACTGTGTTAAAACTCAGTTCTAATAAGCGGTGAATACCTACAGGACATTCCTTAACTTCGTTTGGGGTCAAGTTCTCAACCATGCCGCTTCCTATGTTTATTTTCGCCCTGGGCTTTTTTCCACGTTTATTATATATTCCAATAAGAAAACCGCTAGTTTCCAATATTGCAAAAACGTCTTCATTAGCTGTTGCTAATACAATTTGTTCTGTAATCGGCAGCGGCCCAAAGACTTTTCTTTTTTCTAGCCGTAGAATTGGTGAATCGGGGTCAAAAGTGTATTTTCGGAATTCGAATCGCCGCTGCTCATTAGTAATAGGAATAAGACGAATAAGTCCAAGTTGTCCGAGTGCACAGCCAAACACCTGATAATCAGAAGCTCTGAAAACAAGAGACCTGACAGGAGGAGGCCTTGCAGAAAGAGGCCCAGCAGAAGAATGCGTGAGACGAGGAGACCTGGACCTGGTACGTAGTGGAGGCCGAGGCTCGGGTCTAGCTGAAGACTGATGTATGGAACCAGAAAAAGAAGAAGAAGGTCGGAAACGTCTCGGGCGAGGAGTATCAGGCCAATCGCCACCGGATTGGGAACTCGGTTCTGCAAGGAGAAATAAAGGATTAATTTTTTTAAAGAACTTACTCTATTGTTGGAATATATTGAATCCTTTTTGCGGCAATACCGGAAAAAATTGGTTCTGAAAAGATTCTGTAAAGTTTGTGTAAAGCTGCATGGAGAGAAATTTTAAGAGAATAATTCAGAGAAGCGCTTCCTTTTAAAGCTTCAATTTTCACATGCTTTAAGGTCTCGGACTCGATGATAAAACTGCGAGACGTATGCTTTAATAGTAAGGGTTCCGAGATCTTATTACTCGCGCCAAAACGTAATAAAACTAGGAAGAAGCGCCGTAATTAATCTCCCGAATTCTCTCCGTGTGGGACATAGAATCATTCAAGGAAACTTTCGACTGCAGCTGAGTGAAACGATTTCTATTCAGAAAAATAAAAAGAAACATTTTCTTTTGCTGCCAGGACTGGAACGCTAGAAGCTTATGATTAATCCCTAAAGTGGCATTGACGCTATATGGCGTAAAACGCATGTATCTTACGAGTCATTGTTTAACTTTTTACCAAGCTTATTACCTAAGGGTTTGTCGGGTCGTGGAATAGGAATTCGTGGTCAAAATTTAAATATTAAAATGGGTGACCCACTACGGCTGCTTCAAAATGTTAAGAAATCTGAAAACTTAATACATGGAGTCGCATTCTACTTTTTAATTTTAAGTCGTTATATTAGATCAGCCACATTGAATTTTCTAATTTTGACTACAGATTCGTATTCTGCGACTCAAATAACCTTAAGACACTAGGATAGACGAAAATCAATGTTTATTTATATCTCATTCTCGGGGAAAATTTCCTTGAACACATCATGCCTCTTAAGGAGTTAAGATTCAACATTCTAGTCACAACTGCGCTATGAACACTACTTTTTTTCAAGTATTTTACTTCAAATCAATGAGTCCTTCACGCTCCGCTACCTCTTCCAATTCTCTTTAAAAAAACCACCCGTCTTACTCAATTGCAAATATATTTTCAAAGGTAATAGGAGACTTTCAAAGGTTTTATTCAGTAAGCCAACAACAGAGTTTTAAGCTCTACCAATATAATTATAAAATTAATCATGATAATCTGTTTACGAGAATAGTGCCTTTTTACCCCCCCCCCCCCCCAATAACTTTGAAAAAATGAGGTTTCAAGGTTGACACTTACAGCATTTTTTATTCAAATATATGACAATATATGGTGTCAATATATGCTTGATACATGCTTGATACATCCCCAGGAAGTTGTCTTTAATTTTAATTACTTTCATAATTGTGTTTCTTCAAACAAGAAAATTTGGAGTCTCGTATAGTTCGAGACTCTTCATTTTCTCAGAATTTTCGAGAATTTGAAACTGTGTTGAATGCTTGCTAAGGACTTCAATAAAGTCTATGCTTTTCTTTTTCGTTCGAATTTTCTTTTTTGCGTCATCACACTAAATGGATTTCAAAATTCCTTAAAAAATTTATAAAGTTTATAAGGATAGAATTGGATCAACAAGCACCTAATTACGAACAGCGATAAGCTACACATTTCAAAATTTAATTATGTAAGCATGCACGTCTCTCAGAATCTGGCCCAACATATTTGTTTACTACTAATCAAGCCATTGTTTAGTCGAATAATGTAAAGACCCGACGAGCAGGTTCCTCTTTAACGATGAATAAACGAAAAACGGTAAAATTTAATTTTAACTTACGTTACCTTACGTTTAAATAGCTATTTGTAATACAATGACCTTAAGTGGCACTTTCTTGACCCATTGTGAAAGTTGTAATACGAGTCGGAGTCGAGGCGTAGCCGAGACAAAACGAGTCCTGCAATTTATAGGAAGCAAAGTGCCACTCAGGAGTAGAGTGTCGAGTGTGTCGAGTGATTATAAGTTAAAAAAATAGGTTGCATAGTTTCCTAATCTAAAAACCCGAGAGGGAATCCAATCTAATGCAATCAAATTCATTCCAATCCACACTAATCCAATCCACGCCACATATCGATAGCCAATAGGATTACAGTCTCAATTACTTTATAGTACGAATTATATTGTACAGGACGGAAGTCTCGATATCCCTGGAAAATGCAAAGGATATTTTAGATCATCCTGAGGATATCCCATTTATGTTCTAATTTTGTATATGCCAAGGATGTTACCAAGATATCCCAATTTTAAATCTGTTATATTCCTGGAAATTCAGATATATCTTTGCCAATTATATGTGTATTTAATCATCGAAATAACATAACTTATCATTTAACAATATTAGGTGTTTTTTGAAAATGCTGTACAAAGTATAACATTATAAAGTACAATAATAGGAAAATCTCCTCTAAAGTCTCTATCAGATAAATTCAGACATGGCTGTTAGAGTGCGAAAACTATCTGATAATAATACGTTACGCTATAACAAAAGAAACCGAATATTCGATATTTGTATAAAGCGGACTTTTTTCAAACTGATTTGTGTGAATCCTTATGTCTTTAGGCATTCGCACAGAGCACTGTGTGTATATCGCAAGGGGCTAAAGATATCATTTTCTTGTGAGGGCGTGTACATTTGGAAATGTACCACATGTTCATGTCTATATTTCACCGAGCAGAGTTGAGAGTTTATCATCTGTGAAGGAGCACAGTTGTGAGGGTAATAACTGTACACGTATATATTTGGTCATGCACAGTTTTCTGGAATAGATTCAGATTAAATTCATGCTTATTCTGAATAAAATAGATATTTAATCGAACAAATTATTGCTTGCCGAAACCTTAAAAATTTCCAAAATTGTGTTATATACTATTTTACTTGCCAATAGAATGAACCACTACGTATGTGACCAAAGCATAAACGAATTGCATATTTTATAACGAGACGGAAAAAGTAGTTAACAGCTTGAATAATCTGTATATTTGACTGCTCAATGAGGATAAAAAGTTGTTATCTAATCAATTATATGTCCTTCAGGCTTATCTTTCTGAGGTTGTATTTTATACATAGAGATTGTGTTTGTATTTCATAAGCAAGTTTTAAGGAAAAAAGATAAATACTAAATTCTTTGAAATAATGCCACTATTTATATAATATTTTACGTTATAGAGAAAGCCGGTGTTTAGAAAGAAATTGCGTGCAGTTTCCACCAGAGTGGACTGGATACCCAAGAGCATAACACCACTTCAGTAAAATTAGATTTTGTGCCTAAACTCAAAGATAGCAGCCATTTTGTTTGTTTTTAACGTTTAGGTAGATGTACTGTTGAAGCGTATAAACCCTCGAGTAATTTAATGTAGAGCTACTCTTGTTATTTACAAATAACTATAAATTGCAAACAATTTACACGCACGTGCGGATTGTTCGTTTCACGGGCAAAAGATATCGTGAATATGTGTACAAGATGATTTTTAGAGCATGAAATAGCCTTTTATATGAGCCTGCATTAAACTTTTTACCAACAATAATTTATGACATATGAATTTTTTAATTAAGGTTTCTCCCAGGAACTTTGTATTAGCAGAAGCATTACCCAAAGTTATGCCTTTAGTTTATTTCCTATTTCATATTTCTGAAGAGTGCTGTATAAAACTTTAGGGATATCACAAGCAGTATGATGTCCACTAGAAGAAACAGAATTTTATAAAAGCAAATGAAGACCAACCATCGGCAGAAATGTGATCAAAGGATGAGAGCGCTCATGGTATCGCCCTTAAAGACGCCACTCTGGAAGGTGATGTTGTACGTTGTCTTTCTTTCCATCCGAATCTGTTCTCGCGTTGACGTCTTAAGACTATGACGGTTATTGTTGGCTGAAGCAATGCTAGTGACAGAGTTTCCCATGCTAGACACGCAGAGAAAAAAGAGGAAAGGGACTATTATCAAAAATCAATTTTATGGGCACCTGAGCCAATACAAACATCGCTGACGACCACAACATGCACACGGTGATGATATTTTGCTGTACGATGGTCAGGTGGATCTCATAAATCAGAAAGGTGGCCAGCAAGAATGTCTGCGATAAACGGTAATAGTAGAACATAGACTATGCCGTCTGAGGATGCTTGGTTAGCGTCCGTAATCTGCAGCTAACCACATAAACAATAATACCATTGGAGAGCATCGACTGGAATACAACAATGCTAAAAGAATTGATGCGTGATCAGCTGATCAAGCAGCGGTCGGTGAAGCAATACAACTTAATCGTGCAATCGATGTTTTTACTCTACTTGATGATAATTTAGTACCACCACATCAACCAGCGGCAGGTGGCTTGTTTGAACCAGAGGCGAAAGAAGAGGTACAGAAACCAAGAGGGCTATCAAAATCCACATATTATATGAACACAAATGTTCTTTATTTATTGCTACAGAGAACTGGGTAAAGTGTGAGGAGAGAGTATCATCATTTCTTCTTACTTAAGTGCCTGGATCTAGTTACAATAATAAAAAACAGAATATATCAGAGCAAAAACACTCAAAAATCGGTAAACAAATTGTATTCGATGGCTGCAACATATGCTATCAAAATGGAAGTTGAATAGTTGACTCTTATTGATGAACTTCCTCTAGATGTTGTGGATAACGAAGACCTTAATGAAGCTAAGGGCACAGGTGCTAGAAATATTGAAGATCAAGTATCGGACCCACTCGAACTACATCGGGACATTAACCTTTCCATTGATTTGAAGAGCGAAATTCCCGCAAAACTATATTACCTTGAAAGGAATTTTGGTCGTGGTTTACTGGAGTTAATACATCACAAAAATCTGCGTGCACAAGTAGTAGTGCACCTAAACAATAAAGTTTTACCTATGCATTTGAATGCAACGCTAGAGGTGCAAGCTCTTGTGTATTGTGCAGCTGTAGAAGCCGTCAAAACGTTGGATCGCTGAACTAGGCCTACCTACAAATGCAGTCTTTGCCCCCGGAAGGCAATCAGATCCGCCATTGAAAATCATGTCAGATATGGATGTCAGCAAAGTAAAGAGAAAATTGGATCGATTGACTCAATATTAGAAATAAGCATAGAATCAGAAAGCTGATACACTATGTTATTAAAATCATCTTACCTTTGAAAATCAAGACATTGACAGTAGCATTATTGGTGAGAATATAGACTTGCAACGGCAGAGATTTCATATTATTATTGCTAGACTGCGTCGCTACAATACGAGCAGTGCAAGAAGGCAGTAAGATGGAACCTCTCAGGCAGCTGAAAGTATGTTCTGCCCTAAGCTGAGTGCAAACAAAATAACCAGCAAGACACCGAAGTCACTGAATTAGAATACATGACTGATTACTGGTCGTGTTTTTGGAGAAAAACAAACATAAGCAATTTAGATGCTGCGTATCTCCAACTTGAGAAAGAAGGAGCAAGCAATAGTCCTCAAATGGAGCTTACTAATATAGCAGATTCAAATATTTTAACGTTTTTAAAGAGCTTAAGTAAATGCGAAATACCAGGTTCTCACATGGTGCGCTATTTCTGATACAAGCACATGACGCGTGTGCATCCTGCGTTGGCCACGTATTTTCAAAAGATCATCGAACACCCAGATCTGATGCCAGGCTTTATGCTCCAAAATACAACGTGCATGTTGCCTCAAAAACCAGACGCTCAAAATCGATCTAAATTTTTTACGCATAGCTTGTTTTCCAACAGTTTATAAATGCCTTACAGCTATCATTACATGTAAGGCGTAGTATCACTGCGACAAAAACGGCATTCTTCCAGAAGAACAAAAAGGATGTTTCAATAACTCACGTAGCAGTAAAGATCGTGTCACCATAGATGCTGTTTCCATGGCGCTAGGCATGCAGATGGCATATGTGCATTGACTATAAGCAAGCGTTACCTTTCGTACCAAATGAGTATTTGTTTGAGGCCTTAAAAACTTACAAAATCTGCCCACCCATCATTGACTTTTTAATTCGTACGATGATGCTTTGGGGTATAAGAATCAAGTATTTTGATCATGCACAACTAAGGATCACTATACCATCATGGGTTCACGTGTGGGGTTGCTGGTCTTCCATCGCGCGCCTCCCCAGGTTGCGGATAGGGGACCGCTTCCCAGATATGGGTGGTACCGGGAAAATCAAATACCCGGGGCGGTCAAGAGCCAGCTAGGGGAAGAAACCCCGAACTAAAACCAACGATGAGTGAGTATGGTAAAAACAACGATGAGTGTGTATGGTAAAAGCAACATACCCTAAGGGAGTAGTAATCTGCCCATTGATTCCTTACGGGTTCCAGTCCCGATGGTCAGTGGTGGTTTTATGGATTTTTGGGGCAACCAATCATACTTGAACAGGAGTGTCTACGAGGAGATTAGCGGTCCTGTGGACGTCACGGAAGAGGTAAGCTTCAGTCAGAAACTGGACTGGAATTGTGCTAAGAGGGTCAAGCCTCTTTTTCGCAATTGTCTAAAAGAGGCCAAAGAGGCCCTCAAGGAGCTAAAGGAGGTGCATGAGTAGATGGAGGCATTCGGTCGGACGCAGAGGAATAGGCTCTACATAACCCGCGATGGTTTGCGCGATGCGAGTCGCCTTATCCGACGACTCCAAGGTCGAACGAAACTCTTAGGAGATTACTTCGAAGAGCCCACTTCGAGCCATGTGGAGGCGAGCACCTCGATGCCAAAGAAGAAGCCGAGGACGCGTGCAGCAGTATCGTCCTTAACTTCCAAAAAAGAGCACGAAGGGGTTTCTAAACTGGCAACCAAAGAGAGTAAGATGACGAAGGAGAAGCCGAGACGAGCTCGACCTGAGGCAGATGCAGAGAAGATTGAGGCGGCTGTTAGGAAGCACTTCAGTGATCAACACGTAGGAGAAGTTAGGGTCAGCCTCACAAAAAGGGCCTTCAAAGCAACCTTGAAGGCCTTTGTGAAGCTGACAGAAAAACTGGCGTCGAAATTGATAAGCGCAGGACAATTCAAGGTAGGGAGGGTGTCTTGTCGCTTACGCAAAAAAATTGAAGGCCATTAGGTGCTACCGCTGCCTCGGCTTTGGCCATAGGGCAGCGAGCTGCAAGGGTCCGGATACGACAAAAGGATGCTGGAGGTACGGCAAAAAGGGGCACAAGCCTGCGGAGTGCTCCAGCACTCCTTAGTGCTTCCTCTGCGCCGCACGAAGTGAGAGACCCCGGACTGACCATCTGCTGGGGTCAATGAAATGTTCGTCCTTCAGGGAGGCATCCCCATCGAGGAAGCGTCCAAAAGAACAAAAATGACAGAAGCAAACGACAGGGTCTAGCCATGATGTCGAAGGCCGATGAGCCTGTTGTGCGACATTGTCGCGCTACTGCGGACGATGCGTACGTCATGGCTGGACTGGTCTAAACACTAGCTGGTCCGACCAGAAGCCCAGAAAAAGACGTTGAAAACCAGCAGAAGCCTTCACAGGTCAAAGAATGGGACCCCCTAAATAATGCGAAAGTGGTTCCGGGGGGGAGGGAATTATGCTAAGAAGAAAGGGTGTTGTTTTTCAATAGGTCATTGATAGCGCCATGATATTGATCAAACTAAGATCTTTGTTTATATTTATATACTCTAAGATCACTGTAGTAACGCTACCAATATCCCTACACTACCGAGAAGTGCAGACCCTTCTCGGTGTGTTGTAAGAACATTTTTCACCAGCCCTCGTAAAAAAGAATACCATCATGGGTTACTTAGAGCACGCCTAACTATCGCTTACAGTGAGGTGTCGGGGGTTGCCTTTAATAGCCTTGGACTGAATTCGGGGACATCGAAACGTAAACAGTTACATCCACTTGAACCGGTCCTAATTGGAATGCATAATATTGCGCAATATACTTGACTTAGTTCTCACGCACTGCGGACCTTTTAAGACGATTGTCGCAACCGCTCTCCCCCTGCTGCTCTGAGAAACTGCAGGTGGCAGTAGTTCTAGGAAAGCCCAAAATGCCTCACGCGCATGCCTCATGGATTCAGAAAATAAGATAATGAGGATGGTCAATCAACTGACCGAACGTATGTACATAGATGACATAAAGCTATAAACTAGTTCAACTCGATCACCCTAAAACGTTACATCAACAGGAAGTAGATAGTGAGGCAGCCAAAATTTGGCTGAAATGGGCATTATGTTTTTAGGAACGGCAAGATTCATCATTGCAATTCAGGACATGACTGTTAGCACCAGAAATTATCGCAAACACGTGCTGCATCAGGACACTGTTGACTGTTTTTAATTATGGTGCCTCATCGTAGGACTCAAAATTGAAGACGATATAATCCCGAACCTTATTTGATTTAAATTTCACAATTATATATTGCCAGACGATATCAAAAGTGTAATGATTGATTCCGGGAGTCATCCATCAAAGAATTCTTAGGTCAAAGAACGGACTATATTCTCTGTTATTGCTAAGCATTTTGATCCTTTAGGTTTACTGAGACCTATCACTTTGTTTGCAAAGATAATTATGCAAATAATTTGGCAATTGAAATTAGAGTGTTATGTGTCGATACTTAAAAGAATACACTGGACTCGGCTTCTTCGGAAACTTCTAATCCTATTCTAAAATAAATCGAATTATCGCATAGTGCCTTCATGCAAATCAAAATAATCGTCGAACGGAATTTGTAAGATCTACAGAATTGGATAAAGCCAAAAATCAAATCATCCGCGAAACCCAAATGACAAATCCACTCACCAAGACTTTCAGTTGACGATGCGACGGTGCTGGCTCTAGACTAAATCGAAGCTGAATTTCCGGTCGCCTACTGCATCAGCAATAGAGTAGGTTCTGTGGCAATGGCAGAATTCCCCAGAATAGCAGAATAAAATGTTGGATTGATACAGGCAAAGGTCTAGCTTGGGAAAGGTCAAAAGCTCGTCAAACCAATCCGAAGTCTACAGAACATTCAGCTTTCTAATGGAAACGACAAAATAAAAAGATTCGAGGACTGCTCTCTGAAGGAATTTGAGGCGATGTGCATGTCTGATCCTACAAAAGAAAACTTCGGAGTTTATTTTGAACGATACTACTCTTCTCGAGCAATGCAGTGATCCTACTGTTACCGGTCTCGTCATTGATTGAACACGATCATGTTTGTGGAAGCAACTCAAAAAAAGCTAAAATACTGATGCATGAATTCTTCTCAAATGGCATGACGTTCAAATAAACAATTCGAATGCTAAAGAAGAAGCCGACATTCCACGTAGATGCGATTGCTTATAGTCACCATTGGAGCCAAACTATCCCGGATTCACCACATTCAAGCTGCTGATAATAACTCATGGCTCGAAAAGTCAGCATCAACTGGAAGAATACCCTAATGCGTTCCTTCAACTCCCTTAATAAATTTCCAGGTTGTCCCCTTGCATGTCCACAATGTCTTGAAATATCTAATACGCTGTTAGGTATTTCAAGTTGTAAAGTCAGCTGGCAAGATGTCTGCACGTCGAGGGCCAAGCAATAAGAGAAGTTACCAGCCGCTAGGCAATGCTTTAAAAATTGAACTATTTTAGTGACATTTGTTTAAAATTAATTGAATGAAACTTTTAATATTCCATTTATCATTAAGAATTGATCTTTTGTAGTAGAAAAATTATATCTTTGTCTAAAAATATAACCATTTTTGTTACTTTTTTATATAATTTTTTTTAATGTAATTGTATGGTCTTATTTTTTCTTACTCTCTACTTTACGAGTTTAAGGGCTCCATTTAATTTACATATTTTTTTACAATTTCACTTAACCACTATGCCTTATGCTTAACCTAACCAAACTTAACCTCTAATCGCTTCATATTCTTATAATAATTCACTAGGTCGAACATATTATCTTACAAGTGCACGGGACCTTCCAGGGCTTTCATTTCCTCTTACCATTTCTCTTTTTGCTTTCCAAGTCTAGCAATAATAATTTTTCTTACACATATTTTTCATTTATCAATTTTGGTTTTTCCCTCCCCATGCATTGTCTCTTCTCTTTTCTATTATAAACTTATCATCCACTTTTCTCTTTATCCACGACCTCTCAGTATCACGTAACTGTGTCTACCACGGTCTTGCCCACTTTCTCTTCTCCTGTACATCTTTCCAACGATTCCTTTTCATAATCGCATATCCCACACATTTTCATTTCTTCACTCAACAAATATTTACACTCATTCCTGCCTTCTCCCAATTTAAAATATACCATCCTGGACCAACTGCACTCCTTTTTGAGCTTTCCTAAATATTCGGGGACCCCTTCCATCTTAACCAATCTATACCATTTGTTATATTTGGACTCTATAATATTTTCTTACCTCTTCTCTTCCTGCTCCTTGTTTATCTCTCCCTCTATTTCCTGCCGCTCTCTCCCCTCGTCTCACATTCTCCATTCCCTTCCAAATTGCCGTCTCTTCTCCTCCCATCTTGAATTTCCCTCATTTACTCTCCTCTCCTTATTTAATATTTCCTGCAGGTATACTTGCGCAACTTTTCTACCTTTGCCACTGTTAGGTTTCTCTTTAAAATTTTAGACCCTTTTCCTCTGCCTTATTACCAATTTCTCTCTCCTTGTTTCTTTTCTCAGCACATAACCTAGGCAGCTCCAACTTACTCCCATACCCCATCTCAGAAATCCCTCTTTCATGTTTTCTACCTTTTTCTACTCCTTCCACCCCCAAATCTCCAGTTCACAACACATCACTGGCTCTACCTGTTACCATTATTTATCTCACCCACAGATCATTTCCACCTCTAGTTACAACCAGAACCCTAAATAATTAAATTCCACTACCATTTCCACCATTTCCCTAATTATCTTCCATCCATACTTCACATAATTCTTTCTCTTCCTAAGACATATTATCTTCGTTTCATCACATCCATTGTCAGGTCTTTCTCTGTCGCGTAAACTTCGAGTCCTTTCATTAGCAAGTTCATTCTACTTCCATTCTCTGCCAGAAGCACTTCGTCATCCGCGTACGCTATCAAATATATTTTCTTATTTCCTAGAATATTACCCTCTTTTCCTTTTTATTCAAGGTTCGCTTCTAGGGCTGCCAACAATATGATAACAAGAACAATGAGCCTAGCGGGCACCCTTAACTAAGACTCCTCCCTGTGCGAAACTCCTCTCCTTTCTGTTCCACAATCCTCATCCTTGTCTTCGTATCCGTAAATACCTCTTTTATCCTATCATTCAACTCTTCGTCGATCATTTTTTCTTTCATTGCCGTCCACAAAGCTTTCTTATTCACCGAGTCGAAAGCTGCCTTAAGATACACGAAAAGAGCTACCAGTTTTCTTTTTCCCTGTCCCAGGTTCCTGTAAAATAATTTAGAGCGCAAAAATTATTCACTGTCCTCGTTCCTTTCCTACTCGCTGTTTGGTTGTGTGGAAATATTCTTTCCCTTCTGCCTTTATAATCTTTCACTTTTCTAATCCCTTCTTTCTTTAATAAAGGAACTACCAAACGTGTTCTTCACTCCATCAGCTATCCTTTCTCTGCACACTCTATAACATACTTGCAAAATATCTTCTTTAACTCTTCTTCCACCAGATTTCAACACTTCATTCTCCATACCATCTTCTCCTGTCACCTTTTTCCTTTTTAACTTCTCGATTGCTTGCTTAGCCTCTTGTCTAGTCACCATCATTCCCACGAATTCATCCTTCCTCGCCACCCATTTCCTTATTACACTCCAACCTTCTTCTTCATACCTTGTCCTCTAAACGCAAACTATCCTCACCTTTCTTCTGACTATCTTCATTATTCTTGACATTACTCCATCCATTTCCTTAAATCCCATTTCTATTCTCCCTTTTCACACCAATCCATTCCTCAGTCCTGACACCATACCCCATTTCTACCTTCCCTTTACCTTCTTTTTTTTAGCCTCTTGCATCCGGCATATATACCTCTTGGGTAACTTCCTCTTCACTATCCTTCAATCCTTTTTATCTAACCAGGTTTCACTCAATATCACTACATCCCAGCTCTTCAACTGTTACCAAAATCCTTCATCCTTATTCATTAGTCCAGATACGTTCCAAAACGCTACTCTCACTTCTTTCTCCCTTCTTTCGTCTTTACGCCCCCTCCATACTTTTGTGGAAACCCCGTCTTTCTGCCTTCTCCTCCTTCATTCCTTTCACCCTTTACTGTTTCCATTGCCTCCTCCCTTCTAACCCTAGTCTCTACTTTTTCCTCTATTCGGCATGGACCTTCCCTATTCACTTCACTCAATTTTTCTTTCTGATAATCCCATATCCACACATTCCCATTTATCCGCAATCTGTATTTCTATTTCCACACAGTGTTCCCTTTCACCACATGCTCTCTTGTTTCATCATCTACTTTTTTGTTCTTTCATTTCACGTCATATCTTCGTATATACTTACTTCCCGTCCCTTTAGAGCTTTTTTCTTTCTCAAGATATCAACTTTCTCTTCCTCACTTCTCACTTTCACTATATACATACGCGTTTCAAATCCATTCTTCCTTCCCACTTCATATACAACTTCCCCGTCCAAATTCACTCTCATTTCCCACATCAGATTTTTTGCTTCTTCTCTTCCTGATTCACTATCTATCTGCATTCTGCTAATCACTATATTTCTGCTTCGTTTCGTCTTCTCTTGTACTTCCATTTTCCTTTATATATCTCAAACTGGATTTCATTCTCATATTTTCTAGGATAACGTTCTTAGTTACACCTTTTACTCTCTCTCTCTCCTTACCTTACCCCTCATCCACTTTCGTTATATTCTCAGACTTACATTCTCGCATTCCTACTCTTATCTTCCCACTTCTCTATATCATATTTTCTCTCTTTCTTAATCATCCTTCGCTTTTTTTGATATCCCTCATCTGCTTTCAAACCTTGAATTTTTCCTGCAGCTGCACCAGCTCCTATTCTTCCCACTTCTCTCTCATTTTTCTCATCTACTCTCATACCTCACCCCCTCGCCTTTGCTTGCTATTCAGCCTTTGGCTCATTTCTTCTCTAAACACTTTAATGAGATATTCCAGACTCTCTGCTCATTCCCAACCCTAAGCTACTAGATCTAGATCTGTTAAGCAGTTCCCGATACGACCGCCTACCTCGAGTCTTCCTGTCAGCTAGTCCTCCTTCCTTCTCTCCCCAACCCGCATTTCCTGGCATAGTAAATTGAACCTCGCCATCTTCGGCACTATCTTCGTCATCGTTCGTACTCCTGCTGCGAGCAATGCTTCCTAGAGTTCGCAAGGCAGTAACTTACTTCAGGAATTCCAAGAACTTACCGGTAACTTACCGGTAAGTTCTCAATCGATTTTATTTTCGAGAACTTACGAGAATTAAGGTTTTTCACCGAAATAAATGTAAACTGCTGAGCCCAAATGGTTTTCAAAGCAGCTATGTTGAGTTTTAATAACTTAGGGAATATTTTTCAAATTATTAACCTGGTATTAGCTAGCTCCATTTAGATTTTTTTATTTTTGTGCTTACATTTGTAATTTAAAGAAATTCAAAATGCAGACTTGGAGACCTAAACAATGAAAAATTTAAAACTTTTGAAGTTGAAAATTTTGGATAAAAAGATTTATCATGTAAAATTTATTATTTATTAAAATATTTAGAAGTTCTGAAAACATTTTAAAAGTAATTTTAAATTTGAAAAACATTTGAAGCAACTTCTAGATTTCTCAAGATCTACAAATAAATTTTTAAATATGATGTCGTAAGTATTTAAAACGAAAATAATTTAACCTCTAATTTACGAATTTTTCAGTTTAAAAATATTATATTTATAATTTTCAATGTTTCAATATTATATTTATAATTTTCAATGTTTCCAGCTCAAAATTGCTTAAAATAATAAAATTTTGAAACTTTTAAAGTTGATCGATTGCTTCTTCAATTTAGTGCATTGTCAATGATAAAATGGATTTATATTGGGAATTGAGTTTGAATCTTTGAGCTCTATCAATTCAACCCGCTTGACATCCTCGTCGTTCTCATCGATGTTCTTTGATGACCGTCTGCTCCAGGCGACCCAGTGGGCACAAAATTTGGCGACGTTTTCACGACATCGTTACGACATCTTTACGGCAATTTTACGTTAGCCTATGTCCATGTCGTTAAGATGTCCTTACGATATCGCAAAAACATCGTCAGATAATACGACGTTTTTACGATATCATAAAGACACCTTAACGACATGGAAATAGGCTTACGTAAAATTGTCCTAAAGATATCGTAACGATGTTGTAAAGACGTCGTCAAAATTTGTGCCCACTGGGAAACCACTTCTTCCTCCATTTCCCTCTCGTATCGGTGAAACAATAAAAAATAAATAAAAACACACGAAAATTATTAAGAATGCCTCTTACTCTTTCTCCCCATGAGTAGCTCATGAAAGTGTGAATTAATATATTGAAACAATAACAAAGGACAAATATAAATAAACCATTCAACCACAGTAATTTTCAGGTAAGACCTGCAACATTATAAAACAAGGAGCGAAAAGGGGATATTTTTAATTATTACTTTTTATCTTTAAATGAGTAACCTAATTAATCCTAATCTCGATAAAAACGTATGCAGATTCACCTAAAGAACATAAGTAATTTGCAAGAAATTGAATCTAATTGATGCAAACAAATTATATCAATAAAATGTAAATATCATGCGAATTTCGCTTGCGTACGTACGTTTACTAGTAGTACGTTTAATTTATATTAATGGTAATATTGAGCGATAAAGATGGGTCATTCGATATTGTTTGTTTATTTAATAAACAAATTTTATAAACAAATACATATTTTTGTCACTTATATAAAGAATTTAATCGTTTTTCTTTCTAGTCGTTTTCAAATTATATAAGTGATAATTTTTAGTGGTGATGAGTTCTCGTCAGAGCTGGGCACAAAATACCCCAACTACATTGCTGAAATACATGTATTTCAGCACCATATAGTTGAAATACATCACAGGGAAAATGCAACTCAGCTGATGTAGTTCAAATACAGCTACAAAATATGTATGAGTATTTTGAAATATTATTTGAAATACATCTAAAAATTTCAATGTGTAATTAAGTATTATAAGTCTAGGAATTTCATGGTCAAAGAGTAGGAGTACAAAAGACTTAAAAGCAGTGGGCCACCATTTTACGGCGGTGGTAGGGGGCAGTAGAGTTCTGGAGTGAGTAGAAATGCGCAGTAGAGGTATGTGAAGAATAAAGCTGCGCAGTGCATGGACGTGGTACATAAAACTGCGCAGTAGATACATAGGATATGTAAGAGTGCGCAGTAGATACGTATGGGAACAAACCTACACATTATACTTTTGTCATAAACTAGTCTGCGCATCAAAGCCCTGAAATATTCAGGGATGCGAAGTATTCAGTTCTGACACACTCGAATGCGCAGTATGTGTATGTTTAGGGCATTGAATTGCGCAGTAGGTATTTATTAAACATACAACTGCGTTGTATACTTTTTTGGTAAATTAGGGTGCGCAGTCGAGTCATGCAATTCGAAGCGCGGCGCGGTAGAGATTTACGCTATGTTAGGGTGCGCAGTAGAATTTCTTAGTGCTTAGTGAATAAGGCTGCGCAGTAGCAAACTACAATATGTAGGGTTGCACAGTAGAATTTTTTATTATGTAGAGTGTACGGCTGCGCAGTAGCAACCTAGAATATTTATGGATGCGCAGTAGAGGTCTGTTAAATACCAGGATGCGTTATACAGTGTTTTAGCACATCACGCTGTGCAATAGAGTCCTGCAGTGTTCAGAGCTGGACAATAGAGGCATATGGCAGGTATATCTGCGCAGTAGTTGCATAGGGTAATTGGACTGCGCAGGGGGTGTTTAGGATACATGGGCTTGCGCAGTATGTATGTATGAACGCAGTGCTGTGCAGTATATTTTTGTGATAAATTAGACTGCGCTGCAAATATCTATGATATGTATGGATAAACAGTAGTGATTTGCAAAACACAAGGCTATTCAGGATGTGCAGAAGATGCATATGATACTTAGGACTGCGCAGTAGATATTTGTTAGATACAGAGCTGCGCACTGGATATTTATATACCGTAAAGGTGCGCATTAGCTGTTTGGGAGACATAGAGCCGCGCAGTAGTGATTTATAACACATATAGCTGAGCAGTATAATTTTGTAATAAATTAGGCTGCGCAGTAGTCCTTTAGTGTGCATGGCTGCGAAATGTAGACGTATGGTAATCGAGGCTGCACAATAGATACCTACGATATACAGGGATACTCATTAGGTATCCCTATATACATACGGACTGTAATGCTCAGCTCTACTTATTGAGAAACCCTGCATATAGTGATGTCTCCACTGTGCAACCTTCATTACCAAAGATATCTACTAGGCATATGTCTACCGCGCAGCCCTTTGTACTTTAAAACTGAACTGCGCAGCTGTACGAGCTCTACATCTGTACTGCGGACCACGGGATTCTACTGCGCAGATTAATCTACATTACCGGGTTGTAATGTACATCCATGCCCCGTACAGACTCAACTGTGCAGTCTAATTTACCGCATAAGGCTACTACGCAGCTGTGTGCACTACAGAACTGCAGTGCGCAGATTTAAGACCCATAAATTGCAATTGCGCACTCCTACATATCGAAAGTTCCCAATGCCCATCATTGAGTACACGGTGTATCTTCTGCGCATCCATATATTCAGCGTGTATTTACTGCGCATAGTTATATAACACGCATTACTGCCGGGTCTGTCACATTCTTCAGGATTTACTGCACACTTCTGCGCATTATAAATCTCTTCTACACGTTTCAGCACATCACATGGCCCTTCTGCACAGCCCTGAGCATTACAGGATTCTCATTTGCAGTCCTGTGCATCACATGACTTCACTGCGTATCCTTAAACATTTTAGGACTCTAATGCGCGGAAATCTGTATCACAGGGTTCTACTGTGCAGCCCTGAACATTGCAGGGCTCTAATGCACACTCATCTGCATCAAAGAGATCTAATGCACATCTTTGAACATTACATGAGTCTACTGCACGAACATATACATCACATGGCTCTACTAGCAGCCATATACATCACATGACTCTACTTCGCAGCCCTATATATTACAGAATTCTACTGCTCAGTTTAATGTATCCCATGTTACTGCGCATATGTATTTACTGCAAGGCTCTACTGCGCATGTGCACGAGCCATGTAACTCTAACGCATACTTCTACACATCGGAGTCCTCCAATGCGCAGCCTTGCCTACTGTTTATGTATACTGCGCAACCCCTACATGTACTAGGCCTTTATTGTGCACCCTTGTATATCACAGGCGTCTGCCATGCATTCCTGCGTTCATCCGACCTTATTGCGCATCTCTACGCATCTCCCCAGCCGCGCTCTACCACCGCCAGCCATCGCGTTCCCATAGCAACTGTGAGCGTCTCGGTCTTCACGCAACAGATTTGAAATCATGAGTTATGGCTATATTGTAAATCAGTG
>JAAAKG020034984.1:0-11687 GCA_010014905.2 Druon quercuslanigerum
TTAAATGTGTAGACTTTAATGTGTAGACTCGACGTTTTCGCTTAATGTGTAGAGTTCATATAATGTGTAGTATCGACTGGGCCCCATTTTATTATACTGAAAATGGAAACATTACATTTTTGCTTGAAAAGCTGTAATTTTTGTAAAAATTTCATTAGTTTTGTTAATAATATGTTATTATTCAATATTCGACTATTTTATTAAAAATCATATTTTTTTAATCTAAAACTAGTTTTTTAAACTATAAGTTTAAAATTTAAGTTTCTTTTGTACAGAGTTTTATTTTGTACTAAAAATGTAACTATTTTATTTTTAGTTGAAAATTGAACTATTTCAGGTGAAAAATAATCTTTTTTTGTAGAAAATTAATCTTCTTAGTTCGTTTTAGTTGTTAAAAATTCATATTTTTGTAAAAAATTGCATTTTTGGTATAAAATCCATCTTTTAGGTTGAAAATTCAATTATTTGTCATTTTTTGTTTGTTTGTTGAATATTTATCATTTTACTTAAAAATAAATTTTTGTTGAAATCTTATTATTATGTCGAAAATTATTTTTTTTATGAAAAATTAATTTTATCATACTGAAAATGTAAATATTAATTTTTTGTCTTGAAAAGCTATATTTTTTGATGAAATTTTATTAGTTTTCTTAAAAATTTATTATTGTTCAATTTTCGAATATTTTGGTAGAAAATTCATATTTGTATGAAAATTAGTCTGTTTTAATTAAAATTGTTTAATTGACATATTGTTTTTATTTGTTCAAAAATGAACTATTTTATTAAAAATCGTAATTTTTTTATTTGAAATTAGTTTTGAACTATTGAACTATTCCATGTTCCGTTAAAAATTTATCTTCTTCGTTAAAAATTCATCTGTTCGTTTAAAAATGTAACTATTTAGTTCAGATTTTTTTTTGTAAATAAATTTATTTACTGAAAATATAGTTTTAATATAACTATTTTGATCAAAAATCTTTTCTTTTTTTGTTGAACAAGTACATATTCTATTTTTGGTGGAATATTGATATTTTTTATTTGAAAATTTATGTATTTTGATTAAGAAATTTTTTTTCGTTGTGACATATTTATAATTTTAGTTAAAAATTTATTTCTTCGCTTGAAAATTTAGCTGATTTCTAAGAAAAAATTTGGTGTTAAAAATTAAATAGTTATTAAAACTGAAAATGTAACTATTTAATTTTTTCTTGGAAATTTTTTCATTTTTGCTGAAATTTTATTTATTTTGTTGAAAACTTTTTAATTTTACTTGGAAATTTAATTATTTTTGTAGAAAATTATTATTTTTGGATTGAAAACTCAAATATTTGTAGAAAATTCGCCTTTTTAGCTTGGAAATTTAACATTTTGAATGAGAATTGTTTTCTTTATTGACTGAAAAAACTTTCTTTTATTTAAAAATCGGTTTACTTAGTAGAAAGTGAAACTACTTTTTAAAAAATAATTGAATATTCCATGTTTTATTGAATGTTTACCATGTTTTTTCAAATTTAATTTATTTTGTTCAACATTTTTCATTTTTTGATAGAAAATTGACCTTTTGGTTGGTGATAAATCATTTTATTTAAAAATTGATTTCTGTAGTGGAAAAATGGATCTATTTTGTAGAAAATTCATTTTCTAATGAAAAATAAATTATGGTGAGTAAAAATTTATTTATTTTATTGAAAACTCTTTATTTCTTTATATAAAAATTCAATTCTTTTGATAGAACATTAAACATTTTGGATGAGATTTTTTTCTTTATTGATTGAAAAATCTTTAATGCTTATAAATTTAACTTGAAATACAATTTTTCTTATTCGGATTGAACAATTATCAAATTAAAATATATTCAAAGATTCTCACAAGTGGAAATTAGCCAAATGATTAAGTAATAAAGTAATTTTTTTTTTCTTAGTATTACAACTTTGATGATTCATTTTCGGATTTTTAATTATTGAACCTAAAATTTTCATAATTTTCAAATGCAAATTTAGAATTAGAATTAAAAATTAAAAGTTAAAGAATTCTAAAAGGATGATATAATAAATTCTTGAATTTTATAAATATAAATTTAAAGTTATATATTTTTCAAAATTTACAATTGAAGTTCAGAGAGGAAGATTTACAGTGGAATATTTTTTTTCTTTTAAGATTCAAAAATTAGGGTTCATTAATTTGGAATTTTTACAGTTTAAATTTTAATAATTTTGAATTTAAATTCAAAAGATTGTATTAACAAAACCTGAATTTTGTCGAAGATGAAAACTTCAGAATTTTTAATTCCAATTCTTCCTAATTGAAGAAATTGTAAATGTAATTAATCAGAAATACAGTTTTTAATTTTAAAACTTAAAACTTGCGTATTTTTTTATTTTATGTATATTTTTAAAATATTAGTTTCTTTAATTTTCAAGATTTGCTATTTAAAGTTTTCAAGTGTTAAAATTTTTAATTTACAAATCTTGAAAATACGGAATAGAAAATTATTTAATGTTGAAGATTTTTATTTTAATGTTATATAATTTGAAAGAGTTTTAAAATCTAGTTCAATTTTAAAGGCTTGAAATTCAAAATTCAAAAATTCAAAATGATATAATTTTGAACTAAGATTTTAAAGAACAATAAATAAAAATTCTTAATTATGGATGATTTTGAAGATCAAGTGTCAAGAATTTTCATTTTCAAATCTTCTAAACCGAAGCAATTTCACATGTAAATTTTAGAATTAAAAAATTTTTAATTGTAAGAATTAAACTTTTTTCAAAATTTTAAGAATTACATTTTAAATTAATCTAGTTCAAATTGAAAAAATTTCAAACGTGGATCATTACATTACAGAAATTTTAATTATAAAACTGAAAACTTGCATGTCTATTTTCAATTAAAAATTATTTATTTTTTAAAATGAGTAATTTAAATTTCTACAATTATGATTAGTTAGATTTTAAAAAATCTCGAATTTTGAAGGGATTTGATAGTGTAATTTTGAATATTTGCAATTAAAATTTCTTCTATTCTTAAGAGTTAAAATCGTTCAAATGTCAAAAAATCTTTTTTTTAGTGTCATCTATACAGATAAATATGTGCCAGTAAATTTGTAAATTAAAATAATTTAAATTTGTCATTGGTACAATTTATATCCTAAAACACCTTTTTCTGATTTTATTAAGCAATAAATAGAAAATGTGTTTCACAATAACAGATATTTTATAATAGTAGGATATCGTAAAATTTTATTTCTTCCTGTGTTTCATTACATAGCTGTACAGGGAAGCTGCTGGAGACGACAAGTGGTGTATTTTAAATTCTCTCTCTGACACTATTAAACTACTTTCTACTGATAGTTATGTGGTTCAGAGAGTTTAAAATAGTTTTTGCTTGGACATTCGGATAAAACTTGTACATCAGAAGGAAAAAATCATTTTTAATACAAAATACAGATATAGAATAATTTAGAATTTTAGGAAAAATTATAATCAGTTTAAAAGATATTTTGAAATTCCTGAGTTTTTAAGAAGACATATTTTCAAGATTTAAAATATTTTTTAACTTCTAAAATTCCTAAAAACATTCTACAAAAGTGAGCTTTATGACTTTACCCAACATTTGAGTCATTAAACATTTAAAAAACTGCCTCGCCTCATGAAATATTTATTTTTCTCCTACATTCCTCTGTTTCTATTTTACTTTTCTCCTACACTCTTGTGTTCCTTTTTAAAAATTTTGTATCGCACTGCTGTGTGTTTTTACTTTCCTTTTGCACTTCTTTTTTACTTTCCTCCTGCACTCTTGCGTACGTTTTTTGACTTTCCTTCTGTACTCGTTTTTCACCTTCCCTTTACTATCCTGCGTCCCTTTTTTACTTTTCTTCTGGACTCCTACGTTCTTTTTTTACTTTCCTTCTACACTCCTATCTTCCTTTTTCACTTTTATCCTGCACTCCTACGTCCCTTTTTTACTTTCCTTTTATTATACTGCGTCCCTTTTTCAATTTACTAATGTACTCCTTTTTTACTTTTTTTACTACAACCCTGCACTTTTTCGTTCCCTTTTCACTTTTCTCCTAAACATCTGCTTTCCTTTTTAATTTTTCTTCTGCATTCCTACGTTCCTTTTTGCTTTCTCCCTGCACTCCTGTGTCCCTTTTTTAGATTTCCTCTACACTCCTGCGCTCATTATTCCCATTTCTTCTACGCTCCTACGTCCCCATTTTACATTCCTTCTGCACTCCTGCGTTTCTTTTTCACGTATCTCCTGCGTTTTTTTTCTACAATTTTTAGTGCACTACTGTGTTCCTTTTTCACTCTTCTTCTGCATCCTGCGTTCGTTTGTTATATCTCCTTTCCACTCTTGCCTTCCTTATTCACATTCCTCCTGAACTTTTGCGATCCTCATTAACTTTTTTCCTGAACTTCTGCGTTCCTTTTTTACTTACCTTCTACATCACTACGTCCCTTTTTTACTTTCCTTATCTAGTTTTTTTACCTTCCATCTGCACTACTATATTTCTTTTTCACTTTCATTATGCACTCCTTTGTTCCTTTTCACTTTTCTCCTGTAGTATTTCGTTCATTTTCTCTTTTTTCTGCACTTCTGCGTTCCTTTTAGACTTTCCACTTGCACTCCTTTATCACTTTTTTACTTTCCTTCTGCACTCTTGCGTACCATTATCACTTATTTCATGCGTTCCTTTCTAAAATTTTCATTGCAATACTGCATTCCTTCTTGACAATCCTTCTGCACTTATTCGTTCCTATTTTACTTCCCTTACGCACATATTTTTTTACCTTCCACGTGCACTTTTGTATTTCTCTTTCACATTCCTTATGCACACCTTTTTTACTTTCTTACTGCTTTCCTGCATTCCATCTTTCCCTTTTACTTTCTTCCTGCATTATTGCGTTCCATTTAATTTTTCTTCTGCACTTCTGCGTTCCTTTTTTACTTTTCTCCTATACTCATTCCTCATTTTTTTACTTTCCCTTCAATTTTTTACTTTCCATTTTTCACTCCTGAGTTCCTTCTTTAATTTATTCCTACGTTCCTGAGTTCTTTTTTACTTTCCTCCTGCACTCCGCGCCTCTTTTTTACTTTCTTTATTGTTTCTTCTTTTCACCTTCCTTTTTCACTCCTGCGATCCGTTTTCACTTTCCGCCTGCACTCCTGCATTCCCCTATTACACCTTTCTTCTGCTCTCCTATATACCTTCTTTAGTTTCCTTATGCACTCCTTTTTTACTTTCCTCCCGCAATCTTTCGTTACTTTTTCACTGTTACCATACAGCCCTGTTTTACCTTTTATCTTCATTCTTGCACTCCTGCTTTCCTTTTTTACTTACCTCTTACACTCTTCTTTTACTTTCCTTCTGCACTACCGCATTCCTCTTGGTACTTTCCCCTTGCACTACTACGTTTCTTCTTATCTTTCCTTCTGAATTTCTGACATTCATTTTTATGTTCCTTCTGCACTTCGCTGCCTTTCTTTTTAACTTTCTTTATTCGCTCATTTTTTACCTCCCTCCTATACTCCTGCATTCATTTTAGACTATTATCCTACACACCAGCGTCCCTCTTTTACTTCCCTCCTGCACTCTTGCATTACTTTTGCATTTTTATTATGCAGTCCTGTTTTACCTTTCCTCCTCATTCTTGCACTCATGCGTTTCTTTTTTACCTTTCGCCTGTACTCCTGAATTCCTTTTTTTCACCTTTCTTCTGCACTCTTCTATCCCCTGTTTAGTTTCTCTATGCACTCCTTTCTTACCTTCTTCCTGCATTCTTACGTTACTTTTTCACTGTTATCATGCAGTCCTGTTTTACCTTTTCTCTTCATTCTTGAACTCCTGCCTTCCTTTGTTACTTACTTCTTACAATCCTACGCCCCTTTTTATTTCATTCCTTCTGAACTTTTCTTTTACTTCCCTCCTGCACTACTGCATTCCTCTTGGTACTTTCCCTGTGCACTACTGCGTTTCTTCTTATATTTCCTCCTACATTTCTGACATTCATTTTTATTTTCCTCCTGAACTTCTCTGCGTTCTTTTTTATCTTTTATTATTCTCTCATTTTTCACCTCCCTCCTATACTCCTGCAATCCTTTCAGACTTTTATCCTGCACTCAGAGTCCCTTGTTTACTTTCCTTAAACACTCCTTTCTTACTTTCTTCCTGCACTCTTGCGTTACTTTTTCACTGTTATCATGCAGTCCTGTTTTACCTTTCCTCCTCATTTTTGCACTCCTGTGTTTCGTTTTCACTTTCCGTTTGTATTCCTGAATTCCCTTATTTTACCTTTCTTCTGCACTCCTATATACCTTTTTTACTTTCCTTCTGCACTCTTGCGTTACTTTTTCACTGTTATCATGCAGCCCCTATTTTACCTTTTCTTTCCATTCTTGTACTCCTGCGTTCCTTTTTTACTTAGCTCTTACACTCCTACGTCCCATTTTATTTCATTTCTTCTGCACTCTTCTTTTACTTTCCTCCTGCACTACTGCATTCCTCTTTGTACTTTCCCCTTGCACTACTGAGTTTCTTTTTATCTTTTCTCCTCGATTTCTGATATTGATTTTTATTTACTTCCTGCACTTCTCTGCGTTCCTTTTTCACTTTCCTTATGCAGTCATTTTTACCTCTCTCCTATACTCCTGAATTCCCATTTGTCACCTTTATTCTGCACTCTTCTATCCCCTATTTAGTTTCTCTATGCACTCCTTTCTTACTTTCTTCCTGCACTCTTACGTTACTTTTTTACTGTTATCATGCAGTCCTGTTTTACCTTTTCTCTTCATTCTTGAACTCCTGCCTTCCTTTGTTACTTACCTCTTACAATCCTACGTCCCTTTTTATTTCATTCCTTCTGCACTTTTGTTTTACTTCCCTCCTGCTCTACTGCATTCCTCTTGGTCCTTTCCCTGTGCACAACTACGTTTCTTCTTATATTTCCTCCTACATTTCTGACATCCATTTTTATTTTCCTCCTGCACTTTTCTCCGTTCTTTTTCAACTTTCCTTATTCTCTGATTTCTCACCTTCCTCCTATCCTCCTGAATTTCTTTTAGACTTTGACCCTGCACTCTGGCGTCCCTTTCTTACTTTCCTCCTGCACTCTTGCGTTACTTTTTCACTGTTATCTTGCAGTCCTGTTTATTCCTTATTTTCTTCTCATTCTTGCACTGCTGCGTTCGTTTTTTATTTGCCTCTTGCACTTCTGCGTCCCTTTTTATTAATTGCCTTCTGCACTCTTCTTTTGCTTTCCTTCTGTACTACTGCATTCCTCTTGGCACTTTTCCCTTGCACTACTGCCTTTCTTCTTCTCTTTCCTCCTGAATTTCTGATATTAATTTTTATTTTCCTCCTGCACTTTTCTCCGTTCTTTTTTAACTTTCCTTATTCTCTCATTTCTCACCTTCCTCCTATCCTCCTGAATTTCTTTTAGACTTTGACCCTGCACTTTAGCGTCCCATTCTTACTTTCCTCCTGCACTCTTGCGTTACTTTTTCACTGTTATCTTGCAGTTCTGTTTTCTCCTTATTTTCTCCTCATTTTTGCACTCCTGCGTTCCTTTTTTATTTGCCTCTTACACTTCTACGTCCCTTTTTATTTAATTCCTTCTGCACTCTTCTTTTGCTTTCCTTCTGTACTACTGCATTCCTCTTGGCACTTTTCCCTTGCACTTCTGCCTTTCTTCTTCTCTTTCCTACTGCATTTCTGATATTAATTTTTATTTTCCTCTTGCACTTCTCTGCGTTCCTTTTTAACTTTCCTCATTCACTCTTTTTTTACTTCCCTCCTATACTCCTGCATTTCTTTAAGACTATTATCCTGCACTCCTGTGTCCTTTTTTTACTTTTCTTAAGCACTCCTTTCTTACTATCCTCCTACACTCTTGCTCTACCTTTTCACTGTTATCATGCAGGCCTGTTTTACTTTTACTCCTCATTCTTGCACTTCTGCGTTCCGTTTTCACTTTCCGTCTGTATTCCTAAATTCCCTTTTTTCACATTTCTTCTGCACTCCTATATCCCTATTTTAGTTTTCCTATGCACTCGTTTTTTACTTTCCTTCTGCAATATTGCGTTACTTTTCCACTGTTATCATGCAGTCCTGTTTTCTGCTCATTTTCTCCTCATTCTTTCACTCCTGCGTTTCTTTTTTACTTAACTTTTACACTCCTACGACCCTTTTTATTTCATTCCTTCTGCACTCTTCTTTTACTTTCCTTCTGCACTACTGCATTCATCATGGTACTTTCCCCTTGCACCACTGTGTTTCTCCTTCTCTTTCCTTCTGCATTAATGACATTCATGTTTATTTTTCTCCTGCGCTTCTCTGCGTTCCTTTTTAACTTTCCTTATTCTCTCATTTTTAAAATCCCTTCTATACTCCTGCATTCCTTTCAGACTATTATCCTGCACTCCGGCGTCTCTTTTTTACTTTCCTTATGCACTACTTTTTTACTAAATGTTTTTCTAGCTATAGTTTTTCTAATATTAAAAAAATGGTTAATCCATCTTCTATTAGAAAGCTAATATATTGGTTATAGATAAATTAATAAATAGAGACAAAGTTAAAAACACCCAAGCCTAAATTTAAAATCAGTTTATGTATTCTCTTAAAATTCATTTTCTAAAATAAAAAATCATTTTAGATTAAATTCTATGGAAATTGACAAAACTTTTAATTAATGTTTTAAAATAAAAACCTTGTCAATAAACTACTTTCCAGTAATCTTATTGTTGACTGATTGATTAAAATTCAAAATTGCAACATTTTAGGAATTCCAAATAAATTTCAGTTAGGAATATAGTGCCTAAAAAATATTCATTTCAGAAAAATTTAAATCCAGATCAGTCCAGTCTGTATTTTATTTTTCTAATATTAGAGTAAATAAAAAATAAATTTTTTTCTTTGGGACAATTTTGTGGTGAATAAGTTTTCGTTTCATTCTGCGCTTTCTACCCTCCGAGTGTAAACTGTAAAGCCATCCGGATTTGCATTCTAAAGACTAAAAGAAACAGAATCCATTATTGTGTAAGTAGCAGTAAGCTAGAAAAGTAAAAGCTTGAAAAACCACATAAAAACATAACTCTCTTCACCGTAGATCCGTAAATATTGCTGTCTGCATCCTATTCTGAAAAAAAGTTCGTGACGTTGCATACTAGATTCATCGGTCTACAAAAAATATACCTTTACATTTTATGTTCTCTCGCGAATATTCCGAACAATATAAAAATAAAATCTTCTCGTTGTAAAATAAAGATTACGTGTAAGTTATAAAATATTAATGTTTTATCAATGTTGTATAAAAATCCATGATGTATTGGTGAAGAGATTTTTTTCATAACTTTGGACGAATATTCGCTGTATAAAATACTTTATTATTCATAGTTATCCATCATAAATAAAAAATTTATTTGTCAGAAGTAGTGTTGAATTTTCTGAAATTCTGTATGATTTTTATCAAGATTGAACACTCTTTTCTCTATTTCCCGCTTTTAGCATTCTTGGTTCAGAATTAATTCTTCTATTTGGTTGAAAATTTCATTACTTTGTTAAAAATTGAACTACACTTCGATTCGGAAGGGTCGCATTGCGCGAGTACTCAGTCGAGTATATTGCGCAAAATTATGCATTTCAATTAAAACCGATACAGTTCGGACAGGCTGCTTAAAAATAATACCAATTGGTTAAAAGTTAAACTACCTTTTCATTTTATTGTTTTAAAATTTAACTTTTTTCGCTGAAAAATCGCTGAAAATTAATTATTTTCTCTAAAAATGTAAATATCACATATTGTTTAAAAATGTAACTAGGTTTAAGATTCAACTTTTTTATTGAGTATTCAACTGTTTTGTTGAAAATTCGTATTTTTGATGAATTCAACGGCTTTTTATTCAATATAAAAATATCTTTTAGATTTCTTTTTAGAAATAATTTATTACATTTTTCGATAGGAATTCGCCTTTTGAGTTGAAAATTTGATTATTTTTCAAGAAAATGCGATCACTTCGTTGAAAATTAGATTTTTGATTATAAATTTATCTTTTGGGGTTGAAAACTCAAACTCAAGTTTTTTCTAGAGAATTCAAATTTTTTTTTGAATATTCATCTTCTTCAATAGAAGTTCGATTTATTTTGTTTGAAAACCCAACTACTTGTTGAAAGTTGTACTATTTTGTTAAAATTTTTTTTTATTATCGGACACATTAATATTTAGTTGAAAATTTTTTGGAAAATATTTTTTTTTATTTGAAAATTAAGCTATCCCTTTTTTGGTTAAAAATTGAAAGCTTTTGGTTTAAAATTCAACCTGTACTTTTTTTTATTGTGAATGCATCTTTTTTGTTTAAAATCTGGGTACTTGGATCAAAGTTAACTTAATTAATTAAAAATAGTTTTTTGTTATTTTTGAAATTTTTCACTATCATGTTGGAATTTTGATGTTTTTGATAATTGATCAGATTTAGTTAAAAATTGAAATATTTGTTAAAAAATGTATCTATCTTGTTGAAAATTCGTTTTTTTTGAAAAAATTAATCTTCTTGGTTCAAAATTATAATAATTAAAAAATAATTAGTTAGTAATTCGATTAGCTGAAGATTCATCCATTTGGTTGAATTTTTTTGTCTTTTATTGTTTGTTTAATAATTAATTTCTTAAACTGAAAATTTAACTATTTTATGTTTTGTCAATAATTGATCGTTTTTAGTTGCAAATTGAACTATTTGATTGCTAATTATCTTTTCCTTCAGATTCATATTTTAGGATTAAAAATTCGATAGTCAAAATTTATCTCTTTTGGAATATATTTTTCAAATTTTTTTAGTAAAAATTCAACTGATTAAGAATTCACCTTTTTTAGAGGATTCAACTGTTTTGTTGTAAATTCTATTATTTTGGTAAAATGTCAGACTATTACGTCGAAAATTAACTTTTTGGTTGAAAATTCAAGTGTTTTATAGAAAATTTTCCTCTTTTGGAAAATATTTTATTTTTTGTGTTTTTCTTCAACTTCACATGGTTGAAAATTCCACTACTTTTTAAGGATTCATCTATTTTATTCAAAATTCTATATTATTTTGGGCTTGAAAATCCAAGTGTTTTCTGGAAAATGTGCCTTTTTCGGAAAATATTTTATTTTTTGGGTAAATATTTAACTGGTTAAGAATTCAACTTTTTTGAGGATTCAACTATTTGGTTATAAAAATTTTCATTGTTTTCGTAAAATTTCAGAACATTTTGTTGAAAATCAACTTTTTGGTTAAAAGTTGAAGTGTTTTATAAAAAAACTGCTTATTTTGAAAAATATTTTATTTTTTGGGTAAAAATTTAACTGGTTGAAAATTAAAACATTTTTTGGTTGAGGATTGAAGTATTTTGTTGAATATTTTATTAGTTTGGTTGAAATTTCTATTGTTTCGTTGAAAAATTATTTTTTTGGTTGAAAATTCATATTTTCGTGTTGAAAATTCAAATTTATCATAAAAAATTTGCTTCTTTCAAAAAATATTTTATTTTTTGGGTAAAAATTTAACTTGTTGAAAATTCAAACTTTTTTTGTTGAGAATTGAACTATTCTGTTAAAATTTTTATTATTTTGGTAGAAAATTTTATTGTATTGTTAAAAAAATTATCTTTTTGGTTGAAAATTTAAATGTCTCATAGAAAATTTGCCTCTTTT
>JAAAKG020034995.1:0-19350 GCA_010014905.2 Druon quercuslanigerum
ATCGACAATCTAATAGACAGAGACCTCTGTCGTAACATCAAACACTGGTATTAGGCCTCTAAAAATATTCTATCTGAATGTGGTAATGTCTGTTGGAATTCAAATGGATTGTCTCACTATATTCGCGTAGATTACTGCCCACGAGTTGCCTCGTTCTTTCAGTAGAAAAAGACAGCAATGAATAGACGGTCTCACTTCTAGCGTCGCGTGCATACAGTGCCTGGCTATAATCACGCTTGATTACTGACTGACAGTTGCGTTCAGCGTACAGTAGAAAATCCGGTAGAGGTTAGACGGCTGCAACTAATGCCATGACATGAGGACGGAAGTTAGAATCATTTTATCTGTGTGTTTTCTCAAGGGCTTATTTTTATAAAAATTCCCTATCAGCTTTTTGTAGCTGGTTTCGGTAACTATAATAGACTTCATTATTCATGAATTGATTAAAGGCGTTGCTGAAATATTAGTAAACGGTCTGATGGGGTGAACGCTCACCTAGCACTCTACGACCGGCTGCCTTAGTTTAGTATAAAGGGACAGTAAAGCTTAGACATACTTGATTCGTTTAATAACGAATGGAAATATGTTGATTGTGTCTATTACTTAAAGCTTTAATTTTAACATTCTTAGAATGGAATTAATCTTGTTTCAAAAGTCACAGTTTTAAAAGTCTGAAGTATTGGCGTAATATGAATTTGGGTATTTATTTAGACAGAATAAAAGGATTTAAATTAAAAAAAGGGTTTAAATTTCCCGAAATATTTAGGTTGTGCCCTTATTATTCCTTTTACTTGGAATTTGCTTACCGTTGTCACGTTCTGAGCAAATAGGTGAGGTTAGTATGGAAATTTGGATGGAAAGAGACCAGTGTGCTGATTATGTTAGAGTGGTAAGACCTGACAATTTATTTTTGTTTGTGGGTACCTTGTCGCTTTTCAGAATTTTAAATATTGCGAGAAATATTGTAAACCTCTAAAGCTTAATTATTCTAAATACTTTCAAAATGATATGCTTTCTAATTGAAAACTTTTAAAATTGAGGAAACGCGCGAATTATGATAATACGGGAAATCTCCAGGTCTAATATTTCTCTCGGTTTCTCGGCTCTCCACTTCTTTCGGGTGGGGCCACTCTGAGAATGGTTAATTTTTTAGATAAAAATCATGAATTTTCCAACAAAGAAAAAATTACTTTTAAACATAATAGCTGAATTTTCAACAAAATAATGAAATCCTTAACCAAAAGAGATGAATTCAGAATATAAAATATGACAGTAAACTTTAAAAAATTAACATTCCACCCTTAAAGATTAATTTTAAATAAATTTTGAATCTTTTAACGAGAAAATAATTATTAATATAAAATAAGAGATTTTCCAAAAAGACGAATTTTAAACAAATATGCTGAATTTTCGACCAAAAAAGCTGTTGAAGTTGCAAAACACAAAATCAAAAACATCATATTTAACATCGTTGAACCCAGCATGTCCCAAAGACAACTACCGATATTTGAGAAATAAAAATAAGTTCAATATTTCCCTATTCTCGTTAAAAGCTAGATAGATATAGATTGCTTTGATAAATGAAGGATAAGTAGGAGGTGTATCGTAAGAAAAGTTATTTTTACTGTTCTGGTAGCCTGTAAGTCTAAATGTTCTGCGTACAACGTATACTATGCATATGTACAAACTCATCAGGTTTGCAAGATTAACGCTATAACTTTGATTTACGAAAAATCAAAACCTTGCAATTTTTAAAAGTATCCGAGAAATTTTAGTAAGCAATGCTTCTCCTATTACCACTGCATCTAAAGAAATTCGCCAAACAACATTTCATGATGTTCTAACTAGGACGGAAAAAAACCTGCGAACCGGTAGATTATAAAAGAAGATTCTTTGAGAATTACGAACCTTTACCTTACTTTTATGTCGAAAAGGGGAAAAACTTAAAACGTTTACAAGTTTGACTTTAGTAGCTTTCTTGTTTTTATAGAGAAAATTATTATCTCTCCTTCCACCTGCATGGATATGGGCAGCATCGGTTCAGCTGGAGAAACACGTTAGTATATTTAAGTAATCTGCTCTTAAACTATAGATTTTTGTGGTTAATAGTTTTTATATTTTAGACAAAAGGGGTGTATATAGCCAATCCGTTTTTCAGTAGGTCAATTGACCTATCGCTCTGTTGAGAATACCACCACGAGCAGTCACTAGACACTCTGCAAATAACATAGCTTATGGCAAATGAACTTTTCAAATGATTAAAGACCACCTGCCATTATTGTTTTAAATACCCTGTTATTTAAATTCTCTTTTGTTCTTAACACTTAGAAAATGTAAATGAAACGAGATTTTGTTTTTAATTTAAAAAATATTAGAAATAGGCGCAAAGTTAAAAATAAAAAAAAACAGTTGTAATAAACGCAGTAGCAGTACTAGCAGTAATATTAGGAGTAAAGTTTATCTGGGATCAATATCTGCGACCAAACTGAAGGTAAGTACGTTTTTTAACTTCATGCAAAAAGATTCTACACTGAAGCTCGGGCGACCTGGCTGGCGGGCGCGGACCTTCGCCGCTGAAAATAAGGTAATATTAGCGCAACCGCATCGCGGCGGCCAGGGTTAAAAGGTCATTACCCTGCCTGTAGCAACCAGGCCCATAAGCTTATTAACCTGGGTGCGATGTGTGCGGGAAAGAAATAAAAGCTCATTGACGTACACTTTGATTTGAATAAATCTAAGGCTACTTTTTAATTTTCCACTCTGCAGATACGTTTTAAGGGGACGCCTTTACTAAGGGACCCGACATACATAAAGAATTTATATCTACTCAAAACTTTCATCAACCTTATTGTATGTGAACGTACCTTTCACAAAATCGTGAGTTTATTTAAAGGGACGAGTTCTTTTTCTTTTCTTTTTAGCAGGCAAAAGGGAAGGGAATTTTTTCAGATTGCAATAAGAAAATCTTATGCTGATTGTCCAAATTTTGCTGTTGGATTTTTTATTTTATTTTGAGGAATTTTGCTCATTAACTTGATTATTGAACGTTAATTAGGATTTTAAATTTAATTTTAATTAAATTTAGATTTCTCAAATTTTTATATTTGTTAGGCCAGAGGATATATAACGCCCTACAGATTGATTTTGGGGTCAAATTTGGATTCATCGACTCCATAAACATTAAGGTTTGTATAAACTTGCCATCATTTAAACATTACATTATCAGGTCTCTGAATTATCTTGATTTTAAGTTTTTCTCTTAGACGAGAGAAAGAGACTTTTCCTCATTAGTGGAAATTACAACTGATTTTTCAACGCTCACGCCAGCGATTCAGAATTCGATCATTTTGTCCGCTATTAGCAGATGAGAAAAGTCGTCTTTTCCGGTTAGGTGATATATCTCACGCTCTCAGCCTTTGTAAATTTCCCACACATGTGCGCAGACTCTTTAAAACTAAAGGTCAAAGCATCGACAGCAGTAATTTGTTGATTGTCAATTCTCTTTTGTTAAAGCTCCTTCGGCTTAATTGAACACATTCTCATTAAGTCTCTCGTGCTTCGCACGCGAATCTTTCCCTCAAATTGTATGTCATTTCTATAAATGTATATTATTATAATGGATCACACGAATCGGTATTAAAACAGACGTAGTTTAATTGCCTTTTATGCTTTTATGCGATGAAAATTTGAAATTTTTAAAAAATAAAACTCAAAATTTTTTTATCATAATCATGTAGGATATACAAAAATAACTTTTTTATTCTCTTGCCTTTTTTCATATCGTGCGTTATTTGGTTAAAAATGTTTATTTTCGTGTGTTTTTTGAAATTTTGTAAATGCTATAACTCTGGTAATTTTTAATTTTTCCAAAGTCTTAAAAATTTGCGAAATGTTCTCTTTTTCTGAGTTTTTATTTAAAATGGCGGGCTAACGAACTTGACCTTTAGTTTAGGACGCTGAAAGAATGTACCAAAGTGCAAACTAATAGATTATTTTTTTCAAAAGATGTAGTGGGAACAAACAGACATAGAGATATAGACGTACAGACATACAGACAGGCAGACGCATTCGTAAAAATATGTATTTCGGAATTAGCGGGTCTTAAAACGTGGAAATTTGATAAACACTGGAGGGGGGGAATTTTACATAAATCTAATACATTCTCTGATGAGAATATAATGACTGGTCAACGTATTTGCCTGCTAGAAAAGTAGGTAGTTTTCAAAAGCCGTTAATGTAAATAGGTCACAGATTTTTATTGCAATATTAATTCAAAGGTTAACTTAAATTAAAAAATTTTAAATAACTTAAATCAATCATTACATTTAATAAAGACCTTTTGTCTACTGTAAACAGCTGTCGAAAGAATTTTTAAATAATAAAAAAGTAGTCTTAAAAATTTACAAAATGTTTTAACATTTAAAAATTTTATTACAAATAGCTGGCTAACAAACTCAACCTGTCTTTTCATATCCTTATAAAGTGTGCCAATGGACAATCCAATTGAAAAATTCCTTTAATTTTACCGTGTTTACAAACTACAACGACACCAACGACAAGAACGACAGAAAGACACCGACGTAAAAACGATTTTTTTTACCCAGGAGGTCTCAAATAGTCGACATTTGATGGAATCCGGGAAAGTCATTTTTTACATAAAGCCTATACCCTCTCATTGGGATGAAAATGTAAACATTATTTTATATATAATTACTGCACTTAATTTAAAGTTTTTGTTACACAGTTACATAAAACGACTCACATATATAATTGCATAATTAAATTAGGATTTATAATACATACTTCATAAAAAAATCTTAATGAAAGTATTTATATTTGGTAGAATTAAGTTACGCCTTAAAAAAACAAATTCCCGTATGCTTTAATTTCCAGATGAAGAATTTAATTTTCGACGACAGAAAAAAATGTTAAACACAAATAATATATCAAAAATTTCTACCAAAAGTAGGATTTTTAACCCGAAAATATGAATTTTATGTAAAACAATTAATTCCAACGAAATGGTAAAATTTGTAAAGCAAAAAAAATGAATTTTTATTTTACCAATAAGAATTCATTTTCTTTAAAAAATCAAATTTCAAATATAGTAATTTCACAATTAATCTAGTTGTTAGAGTTTTTAATAAAGAATATTATTTCTAGACAAAAATGTAATAGCTACTTTTATGAATTTGATTCAATAATTTAATTAAACGCGGAACGTTGGACGGTTTTTGAAGAAAAGAAAAAAAAATTGAATGTCAGACGATAAAAAAAGTGTGGATAAATCGGATATGAAAACCGGTTGGATATGTACATTGTCAAAAGCGGAAGTGGTGGAAATTCTTAAAAAATACGGAATAGTAAAAGTGGATGAAACACAAAGTTTAGATGTGTTCCGTAAAGAATTAGTAAAGGAATTACGGGATAGTGCCGTGGAGAGCCCGGAAATCGGTGGTACTGTTCTAAACATTGAATCGTTAAGCAGTGTGAGCAATATTAAGGGGGAAAATAAGGAGTGGATGATTGGGAGATTTTCACAGAACTCCTGGAGTTTTGCTTTGATGCTTTGGACATCGCGGATGACAAAAAACGATCCGTACTTTCAACTAAAGTGGACATTGAAACGTACAACTTAATAAGGAATTTAGTAGCCTACAAGAAATTAATAGACTTTAGTTATGAGGAAGTAATTAAAAAATTAACAGATCATCTCGCCCCGCCACAGTCGGAAATAGCAGAAAGAGCTAAATTTGCGACGATTACCCAGAAAGCGGGAATTAAAATTTCTGAATATGTGGCGGAATTAAAATTGGCTGCTCGTCATTGTCGATTTTCGAACGATCAAGAAATTCTCAGGGATCAATTCATCGCTGGAGTTTACGACACAACAACGAGAATCGAGTTCTTTCGTCAACAAGATATAACCTTTGATAAGGTCATAGCTTTAGCAACAGAAATTAAAGCAGCGCAATCAAACTCTATAAGTGAAACATCGGGAAATAAATTAAACATAAACAAATTTGGACCCGGTTTTTTTACAAAGTCTACAAATGTGGAAATTGCGGAATTCAAGGACGCCTTGCTAAAATTTGTCGTCGACCAAAACATAAGGAAAACGCAAAATCGATCAAACGCTTACAGAGACGTATGAGACAAGTGGAGAGGACGAGTCGAAGGAGCAAGAAGATTTGGTCAATAGAGTCGTCGATAATATGTACAAATTAAAAAATGTCAATAAGGTATGTAATATGAGAGTTGATCCGTAGTTTTTAACTATTGTCGTTAACAGTGTACCACTTAAAATGGAAATAGATACGGGATCAGCTGCAAAGACGATTTCCGAAAAAGATAGAAGTAAATTGTTTCCAAAAATTAAAGTCGAGAAACCTAGAAATAAATTCAAAGTTGTAAAGGAAACACTGGTTGCACTCCTAGGGGTAATGCGAAATTTGGAAAGAGAATTTAATGGTATCGGATAACTGTACCACTAATGGTGCAACGGAAAATTTTGTAGGAATTTTCAAAGATAAGGTTTATATAATTATCAGGAGTGGTGTGTATCTTTAGATGATGCGATTACAAAATTTTTGTCAGACTACCGAACGATAGCAACAAAGGTGTCCCCAGCATCATTAATGTATAAGCGCGAAATTCGCACTAGATTTTCATTAACACGCTCGCAAATACGACTAGATGTTGAAAAAAGTCAAAGCGCGCAGATAAAGAATGGTCTTAACTTGAAAGACCGCACAATTAGCGCTGGTGAACAGGTAATGGTAAGAGATTTTAGGAAAAATTACCCAGATTGGTCCCCAGCTGTCATAATATAAGAAACATCACCAGTGACCTTTCTCGTTAAACTCAACGACAACACTGTAACGAAGCGCCACGTAAATCAAACTCGGAAAGGCTGGATCGTAGAACAAAAATCGCAGCCGGAATTATCCACTATACCGCGTAGGCGATCGCCTCGATTACATAAGAAATAATAATTAAGGTATGCTTCAAAACAGAGCACGGTAAGAAAATTCGAAAAGTGGGTTAAAGCTTATCCCCCCCCCCCCCCAGAGGGGAGAGATGTAGTATATACGTACACAGCACGATGTCAATAGTAGATATGAGGATAGAGAGAGAGTGTGTGTGTGTGTGTGTGTGTGTGATCGCTAACTGTGTACCGTGCAGAAGTCAGTCCCTTGTACGCTATCATGGAATAAAGAGGCTTTACCTAAATTATATAATTTATTGAAGACATCACAAGTAGAATATTAAAGTAAATTTTTTTATCATCTTAAATTCTTTCTGTAGATGAACGACAGTGAAGTATTCGTCAAAACTTACTGACTTTGCATTAATTAGGATGCAGAACATTTTTTTTTGTAAGTGCAGTTTTGAATTTTCAATCTCCATCTAGTCGGTAATCACTTTGAAATTTCAGACTTTCAGTATCGAACTGATTTACCGACTTTATTTTTGAGCTTATGTATCGAACTCGCAGGCTTTATATTAAACGATACGGTAAATCCGGCATCGTTTCCTACTGGAATGTCATTGGTTTCTTCTACATTCAATCGGATAACTTTGTTGCTGATTCTGTTTAGTTTTGCTCGATCATTGCCGTCAGTACCAGGTTCAGGTAGATATAATCCATGTAATACAGTTAGCCTTTTTTCTAGTATTTTCACAAATGCAAAGACGTCACCATTGACTCCCGATATAACATATTTGGCTAAGGGCGGCATGTTGACCTTTCGTCCACTATCATTTTTCAAATAAACTCCTGAATTAGGAAGAAAATTGTAAATTTCAAGCAAAAGTTCTCGTTTTGAACCACGAGCGGGAAAAAATCTATATGATTGAAGTTTTTCAATATTATGTCCAAAAAATGTTAAATAGGGAGGCTTGCTGGGAAAAGTGAAGCTGACATTATAAGCTAGTACAACAGGAACATCCACAGTTTCCCTGATAAAATTTAATTTGATTGGCTTATTCTTTGATAATGGAGTGTCCTTTTCTTGTTGTTCTCCTATTGGGCTAACATGGCCGTTGTACACGTTTATTATTGCTCTTTTTCCTTGTGCACCTGGAAGCTTATATAATCCACGTAAAACAGTGCTTCCATTGTGTATTATTTGTATCAGTGCCAAGGCGTCACCATTGACTTCTGCCATTAAAAAGTATACTCCGATTAGCTCGTCTTTGATTACAGTGTTTTCATTTCTCAAATAAATTCCTGAACCGGGGAAAAACTCATATAATTGAATCACAAGTTCCCGGTTCTGATTTTTTTTAGGGTAAAATCGTTCATATCGAAGTTCTTCAATTGACATTTGAAAGAGTGTAGAATAGGGGAGTTCACCAGAAGGAGAGGTGGACCTGGCATGAAGAGTTTGCTCCGCAGGATTAGAAGGAGTTGCATGAGTAGAAGAAGTGGCATGAGTAGCAGACGGGGCATCAGCAGAATACGTGCCAGAATAAAAAATCATATTAGGAGCATAATACACGGCAGGATGAGACTGCATGCCATGAGCAGAAGGCATTGCAAAATAATTTTGTCTGTCTGGAACAAAAAACAGAAGCATACATATTTTAAACGTAGACACGGAGAAAAATGTATCTGCTAAATTTACTGGCGTTGCTTTGTTTCGGGTTTACATGTTTGTTACAGTAAAAAAAGTTAGAGGTAACGGAATTTGTAAGTCAATTTTACTTCTCTACATTTGCTGTTTAGTATAGAATTCCTGTAGGTGTAATCTGTAATGGTGACTAAGGTCATCGGCAATATTGACAGGTTTTATAGATCATTAATACTAGTATATTGCTTATAGTCATGGTTCGTATGTGCTGCGGAAGAAATCCGTTAACGTTACAGACTCTATGAGTTGTGTACACTAACATCCATGCATGGGTCCATCCCGCCAGCACGAAGCCGAACGACGCCAACGGTGAGCAAGACGCGAGGGCGCGATAAGCAAAAAAGTTTTGTGTATTATCATGCTTTGAATTTATCTAAGATAAAAGCGAGTTAAGAACATTGTATATGTTTACTAAAAATAAATATAGTTTCCCATGTGCATTCCAGTGTAAATATATCTTAACGAAAATCTAACCTCAAAAAGCGAGTCCAGGCGGCGCGAACATCGCCTGCATGCTCGCATCCGTTATTGAATCTCGATAAGTATAATTATATTTTGAGAGCACTTTCATATCTAGCTGCCTCGAAGCAACTTTTAAAAGTAAGTATATATTTGCAATTAAGCATCTTATCTTTTTCTTATATGGAGATAATCGGACATTCAATTTTGGTTTTTTCGAGACAGAAATATTTTTCTCCAAAAAAAAGAATGTTTTATTAACATTCAGAATTTCCATATCTCGAGATTTGGTTTTCTTGTGTGTAAAAAATTTAAAATTTTATGCTTCATCGCTATAGTAAGCCTATTTTCAAAATCTATGAAATTCCAGGCTAAAACTTCTTAGACTATATTCTCGAAGCTGACGAACTTATTTAGATAAAAGATTTTTCACCCGCATTTAGAAATTCAATACCTTAGTATTCCTTGAATCTGGATTTATGTTTGCAATAAAGCTGTTTGGCTTTGACTGAGAAACATTTCAGCTCAAAACTTTACGTTTTTATCTTCCAATTTAATTGACAATTCATCTATTTTTGCTACAAATTTAATTGCTTTGATGAAAATGCTCTAGATTCGCTAAAAAGTAATTATTTTATTTACCTAAATTTCAATTTTTGTTGCGAGTTCGTCTTTTTGTATTGAAAATTCAACTCATTAGTTGAAAATTAATATTTTCGTTAAAAAATTAATAATTTGTTCCACATGTTTCTTCTTTTCTTGACTGTAAAATATTTCTTGGTTGAAAATTCAACTCTTTTGTTGCTTTATCTCGTTGGTGAATGTTTAACTTCTTTGGGTAAAAATTCTACCTCTTCCGGTTAAAAATACAAATTTCTCGGTTGCAAATTTATTTATTTTCTGATGAAAATTTCACAATTTTTATAAGAAGTTATCCTTCTTGGATACAATTTCAACAAGTTTGTTCTAAAATATTTTTTTGTTTGATTACAACTTCATCTGCTTTGGTAAAAAAAACTCGAAATTCATTGAAAAATAAGTTTTTCGTTTTAAAACTTTTTCTTCTTTCAGGAAATTCGTAGAAATTCTATATTTTTTGGTTAAAAATGGAACTACTTGCATTAAAATGGATCATTTTTTGTTAGGGCTTTAACTGTTTGGTTTAAAGTGAATTCGTTTGAGTTAAATTAGATTGTTTTTTATTTGAAACTAAACTTTTTTTTCTGATATAAAGAAAAAAGAAACACTTTCTTGATTAAAAGTTGAAATAATTTGTTAAAAAAGAACGTTTTTGTTTTAGAATTTTCTCTTTATTTAAAAATGTAGCTACCTTGTTAAAAAATAATTTCTTTTTCCTAGAGAATTAAATTTTTTGACTAAAAATCTACAAATTCCTGTTTAATTAGATCATTCTTAGCTAAAAATTCATATTTTTGATTCTCCTATTTGTCGACTGATGTTTTGTATATAACCCTGAAAAACTGAACCATATGCAGTTTTTTTTAACTACAGAAGTTAAAAATCAAACAGTAAAAAAATTCTAGGTTAAGTTGGAAATAGAAATATCTTGGTGTAAAAATAATTATACGATCTCAGTTGACCCAGAAAAGTGAAAATGTTTTAAAATTTGGATCATGGTTTTTTAAAACACTTATCATAGAAAATTAAAGATTGTTATTATAACTAATGTTAAAGTCATATGCACTTTCTATAGAAAAAGCATTTCAAAAGGCGCTTTATATGTGTGCCGTGTGTATCTGTGTCTATGCTGCTAAATCTCACATTTTGCTAAGTGGAGGGGATGTAGAATGTGAAATAACTGGGCGGTGCGTTTTGATATATCTCATCATTGACATAACTGTTCTTTGACTTAACTGGAAGTTGAGTGAATATTTTTTCCCCTTTCTACAAGAAAATAAGAACACTTTCAAAATTTGGCTAAAAACTACTTTGATATGATGATCAGAATAAAATTTTAAAATTTTTAAATCATTTAAAAAAACATATTTTCATAATACCGCCCACGCCTACTCAGAGCCAAGTTTCAGTTAAATGAGTAGGCTAAAGTTTAAACCCCAGAAATTATGTTTTGGGGATGCCACCTGCGTATTTCTACTGAATATGACAAAAATCGTTAGACTTCCTTTTAAAATAACTCGATATTTGTTGTTTTTTAATCAATTTATGTGATTTCTTTCTAAAGAAACAAGTAATAAGTAACGTTTTCTCTACTAAAACCCTTTGATTTTGCGCCAAAAATAAGTTTCTGTGCGATTAATATTGTTTTATTTTCCAATGCCTTTTAGAATTTGAAGAATGTGTGGAGGACATCAGTTTTTTTGAGATTTCACAATTCGGGCCCATTTTTCGTGAAACTTTTAGAATGTAAAAAGAAAGTGCAAAAATTTCCGAAGAATTAAAAAAAAATGTTTTAGCGTAAATAGTTTAGAAGTTATGACAATATTTGCATATTATCTCATCGTCTGTACATCCATTATAGTCTCTTATAGCACACTACTTTTTGTCAAATTCTTTTTACAAATTGAAAAATCGAATTATGGTAACTGTTTCGTTTAAATGTAGTAACCCAATACATTTCTCATTCACTAATGTCATGCGAAAACTCATTCACTGTTTAAAATACCATGAGATGTAGTAAGTCACGATGCAAATCGAAAAAAGGTGTGCTTACTCTGTTTTGGTAAAACTAAGCACATGCTAAGTTTAAAGGGGAAATTGGGGATCACAATAAAAGAACTAGTCGATTTCAATTACGCGGACGAAGGGTTACCATTGTTATCTGCTCTGGATGCCAGAAAGATATTTCGAGCTTGAAGAGTGGAATTAATAAAACCCTTAACTTACCCGATTTTCATGAAATTCTACAATTGAAAATGAGTACCAGATCAAGTCATTTGTGTGAGTGTCGAGTACAGGGTTTGTCCGGAAAGTAATAGGACTGATTTTCTTCCGCCGCGAATGTACTTCGGAGAATGCGCGCACCGACTGGATTCGGTAGAGGGCGTTCCTAGCTAACGAACGAGCGGCTGGTGAGTTGTCTCCGAGCAATTGGAGAATCAGGACAGGCATTTTCACGCGACGTGTTTCTGTGAGTGGTGCAAGCCGACAATGCAGCGTTCGTTAGAGCAGAGGTGCGCAATTTAATTCTGTGTGAAACTCGGTAAATCTGCGACAGAGACGTTTGATGTGATCAAACAGGCTTACACAGATGTTGCTTTAGCAAGAAGTGGTGTGTTTCGGTGGCACCAGCCCAAGAAACGGAAGAATGAGCAAATCCAAAGTGAAAACGATGCTCATTGTCTTTTCTGACATCAAAGGCATCGTCCACCATGAATTTGTTCCTCCTGGACAAACCGTCAACGCCAAGTTTTACGTGGAAGTGTTCAAGAGACTCAGACGAAGGGTCAATCGGGTCCGACAAGACATCGCAGCTGACTGGAAGTTGCACCACGAAAACGCCCCGGCTCACACCGCCTTTCTTGTGAACAGCTACCTGACCCAGGCCGGCATCCCAACGCTTCCGCAGCCGCCCTACAGCCCAGATGTGGCCCCCCAGACTTTCTTTTGTTTCCTCGCCTGAAAAGGCCGATGAAAGGCAAGCATTTTGAGATGACAGAGGGGATCCAAGCAGCATGCACCGCGACTCTCAAGGCTATTCCGAAAATGCCATCCGTGACGCCTTCAATGCTTGAAAATCGCGCTGCCTGCGCTGCATCGACGCAGAAGGAGCCTATTTTGAAAGTTTTTAAAGAATTGTAAAGATTGCCTTAATAAATTTTTTTTAATCGACTCAGTCCTATTACTTTCCGGACACACCCTGTATGTGTAATTGCCAGAACACCAATAATTGGAAATTTTTCAAATAGTGATAAGTTACCTGCTCGAAAAAGTATTTTGGCTGAGATTTTTCAGTGCAAACTCAAGTGCGTATGATTTCATTCCGAAAAGCCTTAAAATGATACTAAAAATGCAAATTCTGATACTGTCACTAACTGTTCTTCAATATATAATGTTAGCTTTATGTGAACATAGATGTATTATTTTAAAAATATATATATTTGCGCTTCGTCAACGCCAACAACATCCTTCTCTATCGTATCCTAACGCTATCCTTTCTCTTCTTGTGTTAAAGATGATCCTGGACCTTCCAAAACTGACCAAAAACCAAAATCTGAAGTGCAATGCACATTTTGTTTTTCGTTAATAGGAAAAGGAATATCTAATGAGTGCAATTTGATAACCATACTAGATAATATCAAAAAATTTGTTAAAGAATCAGCGCCTAAATCAAAAGATCACGTGGCTTCATCATTAATAAAAGAAAAAAGTGATTGAAGAGAAGAAATTTGGAAAAAATGTAAGCGTGGCGCTATCTCAACGCAAAGGTGGCTTAACAATAAATATTAATGTAAACCATTAAACTGAAACTAAAAAAAGTCCTTGATCACAGCAAATGATGTTAGGATCTAACAGGCTCAATCTGATTTAAGTCAAAGGGTAACTGAGGGGGTCGCATCATTTATTCGTTCTTGTGCTAAAAACAGAAAGATTATTGAACCGAATTTGAGCATGAAACTAAGAGCTGCAAGTCACTGCCTGGGTAGGTTTTTTACTGCTGAGAATTTCAGTTTTGATTATGTCAAGGCTGGTAAAAGGTCATCAACGGATGAAATTATTGTTTTTTGCTCAAATCTCGAAGATCTAATTTCTTATGTGATTAAAAAGCGAGAAGCTGGTCAAGTGCATTTGAAATTTGGCCTCCATGGTGGAGGTGGCTTTTTGAAGCTGTGCTTATCCAGACAGTCTACAGACGATTCTGCAAGATTGGAGGGTACCCGTCAAAAATATGGACAAATAAGCACAAAGCGTCTAAAGATTTAGGAGATAAGAAGCTTTTCATCCTCGGACTTGGGCAGAACTGTCAGAAAAACTTTGACAACGTATACAAATTATGGTACAAAATTGACATTAATCGTTTTGGTGGAACTATCGCAGTTGACTTGAAAATGGGTAATATTCTGGCGGGCATCATGTCACACAGCAGTCTTTATCTATGCACGTGGTGTTATGTCAAAAAGACTACACTTCATCAAGTTGGACCTTTGAGAACTGTATACAGTATTCAGAAAAATTTTGAGGAATGGAAAGAAGCAGGTTCAGTTCAATCGTAAGCTAAGATTTAAAAAAAACTGCATCCATACACCGATCATCACAACTTATTACTTATTACTTGTTCCTTTAGAAAAAAATCACATAAATTGATTAAAAAACAACAAATATCGATTTATTTTAAAAGGGGGTCTAACGATTTTTTTCATATTCGGTAAAGATATTTAGGTGGCATCCTCAAAACATAATTTCTGGGGTTCATACTTTTGCCTACTCATTTAAGTGAAACTTGTTTCTGAGAAGGCGTGCGCCTGCTTGTTCCTTTTTCCAGATCGACATTGATTTTAAATACTTGCAAGAAAATAAAGCAAATAAAATTTTTTTAATATTGATTGGCATAAGCTTCAACTTCGATAAGTTTCTTAGTGTTTTAGGCCCACCAACCTGTTGCCAACAGGTCATCGTTTAATAGTTTCATAGATGGCACATTTCTTGCATTATTATAAATATTAATATAAGGTGCTTAAAATGTGATTGGTCTTTTAAAACAGCAACTCATTTATTTTCACGTTTTAAATATGAACATCACATACAAAAGAAAGGTTATTATGAGTGTAATAGTGTCGCTGACTGCACACGCTCTTACAGTGATCTAAATTCCTTCAGAAAACACTTAACGACTCACGAAGAAACTTAAGTAAACAATATTAGTAACATTACATAAGAACAGAATCACAATGATCCCGGTGACCCTATTAGTTAGTTAAAAAAAACGAAGTTCCCACTGCTCCTATTGACGAACCAACTGAATGTGGTAACATAAATAATCACAAGCTGACCGAAATTGATTTAAAATTGGAAGCAATTACCATAATATCTCAGTTATATGATAATCCCCTGGTGCCTAGAAGTACTGTGAAATTTGTATTAGATGGCATAAATACATTTTTAGATGCTTATTTTGAAGTAAAGAAACAAACAAATACAGAAAAAGGTTGTTGGAATTTTCTCCTAGTAGTTTGAATGTGGAATTAAGAAGTATACATTTTCGATGGAAAATGAAACAGTTTGATTTTTATTTTAAAATTAATTTTCAAAGAAAGAAAGGAATTTTCTGTCAAAATTTGTTTAAATTCTCCACAAAATACGTAAATTTTTTAACTCACAGTGCTGGCTTGTTTCATGATGATTATACTGGTAAGTATGTGGTGCAGGAGACGGAGGCACAGACGTATGTTGTTCAAAATTATCGCCATATGTATATTCCCGAGATCTCCAATCATTATATAGGTTTCCTGCATCTTGTGAAGGCAAAACCTTAGCATTTTTAGGAGATGGTGGGGTCCAGTCGGTCGCTGGCCTTTTTGATGATTCTGTAAAAATAATGCTAATGTGTACAAAACTTATCCTATCTGATCGAAAAGATTTAGATGTTGATCGTCAATCTACATTTGCCAAGTATTAATAAGATTATTAGTACACTTTTTGAGAATCGTCACATTGCTTTGTTATTTTAAAGGATACATTTCATTCATAAATATTTTAAAGATTATAAGCTATTTCAATCATATCACTGCCCGTGACACATATGTCGGAAAAAAGTTGTGCTGCTTTTGCATTATAAGAAACTGGTGGGCATTTTTAAAAAAATACTTTACGTGAGCCGATTTTATTCTGCTTGAATATCTGATTCGCAGTTTTACAGACTCTAAATGTAACAAAATTATAATATATTGCGATTCATCAATATCAGATGTAAATGAATTTTTTAAAAAAAGTCACAGGTACAGAACGCATACCGTGGTGCCTTCTAATTATTTTATCGTAATATTTTGTCAAATTAATTAAATATAAATAACATAGAAAAGATAGGCATTTGGTTTACTCTTTTTCATATAAAAAAATAAATAGGCGCGCGCTTTAAAGCGCTCAACACCACTACAGTAGACTCTACAACACTTCTCGTTTTTAAGGCTGTAGAGGCAGCGAACAGGAAGTGTCATATAACCCTCTCTGCGTGAGTTGAGGCAAATAGTGAGAGCAAGCGAATGAAGGAGAAATCGGGAAAAGAGAAGTGTCGTAGCGAGAAGTATCGTAGAGTCTACGGTATATGAATAAATATTTTCAAACTTCGAGATTCAGCTGCTTACGCAAAAACTTGACGCTTAGACATTTGTAGTCACAACCCGGCAACCCGTGTAGGCTTTTTAAGTTTTTTTTTGGCTGAAATGAAAGATAAGATTTCAAGAATTCAATTTTTGAATTTCAGATTTTCAACACGAATTTTCGCAAAAATTAAACAAGCTGAACTCGAGGTTCAAAAATTGATAAATTTAAAATCAAATATTTGAATTGTCAATTGAAGAAGATTCATTTGCAACCCAAAATGACACAGTTAAATCTGCAATTCAGTAGAAGATTCTCCAGTTAAACAGATTATTAATAGTTTGAAATTGTTTGTTAAATTTTATTTTGCATTTGGGTTACCTTGCTGATTTTTACGTTTACTTGTATCGTCAAACTTAGATAAGAAGTCGATTTCTTTAGGCGGCGTTGGTTGGCCTGACAATATTTCTGTGAAAAGACAAAAAAGAGTTATGAATTTCAAATGTTCCACACGCTGGGTGTAAGTAGGCGTAGGACTGTTTTTTCCATTCACAGAAGCTCGAGAAAGAACAGGGTCATTCCACGTGAAATTTATAACCAAAATTTTGATTCTGCTTCAGATTTTTACTCTAGTTCTAGAGGCAAAAAAAGGACACCTATTTTTGTTTTTCAATATTTTGTTGATTTTTTTCGAGTTATAAATTTTTGAATTTTATAATTACAAAAAAACTTTTTTTTTAAATGCTTCGCAAATCGCCCACCTTTCGAAAAAGGGTTTGAAAATTTAGGATATATTAACCCATAGAGTGCTCTCGTAAATGTACTTTTCAATCATTGCAAACTCATTTTGTAAATAATTTTTTTAAAACGATTTCTTAAACAATATGGAATATTTCAAAAGAGGCATTCTCCATTTGAATGAATTTTTGCACAATTTGTTATTATAGTATGTAGAATAATGTCCCAAAAATGTAGAGTGGACAATTAATAATTTTTCGAATTATGATTTATTTTGTGTGTCAGTGCGCGTGACTTGCGCGCGGGTGAGCCGAGTGGCGTGCGCCGCGAACGGGTTCGAGCGTGTTTTGTTTTGAAAGATTCATAACCTATTGTTAGTGATTTGTCACATTGTTTAGAATTCAGTGGTTGCCTACTTATTTTTGCACTGTACTGACTAATCTGTACTATATCTAAATTACTCACTGAAAAATTTGACTCTCTTGAGTCGGGAGATCTTGTTTGTTATCCATGTAGAAAAAGATTGAATGAAATGGATGCTAGTCAACTACGTAAGTAGCTTCCAATATTTGGTATTTTAATCTGAATCAATTATTTTTCAAATTATTAAAAATCTTTCAAAAACAGAAACCTAATTAAATTAAGAACTTTTTCCTATGACCATTCTTCAATTTATGTGAAGTGTTTTTTTAAAATTGTAATTCATATTTTTTAACAAAATTTATAGACGTAGTCACGGAAAAAAACAAAAATTGAATGACGATAACCGACAAACTACCGATACAGAAAGTGAGGATAATGTTAATGAGTACTCGGTGCCAAGCTCTGATTTAGAAGTAATTTAAAAAAAAAGATATTTATTATTCATACATTCGAGCTACTTCGACAGATAATGCATTATTTTATCACCTAAATTTCTAGGATGAGCTTAAATTGAGTTCTCGCACAATTTCTAAACTCAAATCAAAATTTCACGACTCAAATACTAACCAGCAGGAAAAGATTCAAGTTCTAAAACTATTGCCATCTAACTTCAGCGTTAAAATAATTACAAAACATATGAATACGTCTCGTTATTTTGTTAAAAAAGCGAAAACATTGCACGCAGAAACTGGAATCATGTCTTTATCTCCAAAAAAACTTGGTATATACTATAGTAAATTTCTGTAAATTTTCAAATGCGTCAATATGATGCAAAGATTCTTTGATTGTCTGATATACAACAGGAAATTCAATTTGCTCTAAGGTCGTGCAAAAAGTGAAAATGTTTTATGAATACGAAGATGTGAGTTCTGAAATGCCGGGTCAGGGAGATACCAAGTCTGTAAAAATTGATGGAACGAAGAAAACCTTTCAAAAGCGTCTCATACTTGGGAATTAAAAACAAATTTACTCGAAATTCAAAAATGAGAACCTTCACGACAAAATTGGATTTTGATAATTTTGCTTTTTGCGACCTGTCCACTGCATTTTGGCTGGTTTTGGTGGGACACACAACGTTTGTGTTTGTCCCATTCATGAAAATGTAAATCTGATGGCTAAAGGTATATAGCTCTTGCCTTTTTTAATTAAAAATTCAATGCTGAAAACAAACCCCCTTTTTTACAGGAAGCCATATTGTACAATTGAAGAAAGAAAAATTTTGCGTAGCAAAGTATTGCGATGTTTTACTACCTCCGCTATGTTTGAATCCAAAAGAACAATGTTTCTTTGGAGAGTGTGAGAGTTGCAAGAAGAACACTTTGGTCAAGATCATAGAAGACGTTTTCCGTAAAAACGATATTGAACAAGTATCTTACAAACATTGGGTCTCGTAGCCTCGAGCAACATTAGAAACAGTGAAATTTCCAGTCGAACAATTCATTCGTAATTTTGAAGCATCTAGAAAACCATTTCTCGTTCATTTCTTCATTGCTGATCAACAAGCAACTTTTTATAGATTTACCAAAAAAAATCTGAAGGATGATCAGAGTCTTATTGTTTGTGACTTTGCTGAAAATTATGCGTTTGTGGTTCAGAATGCAGTTCCTGGATTCCATTGGAATAATAACTAGGCAACTATATTTCCAATGGTATTCTATTACAACGAGGATGGAACAATAAAACACAAAACATAAGTGATGATTTCCGACTGTAACAAACATGACTCAATTGCAGTGTATATGCTTTTAAAAATTTTCAATGAATTTCTGTCGCACTTTCGCCCTATAGTAAAAAATTGTATTTATTTTTCGGATGGAGCCCCGCAACAATTTAAGAACTCCAAACACTTATCGACAAT